>JBBPMT010000850.1:0-11023 GCA_038090455.1 Garcileccinum viscosum | reverse complement strand
ATTCAATCATGAATGACCACATGACCTTTCAACTTCCTGGCTATCAAGACAACTTTCCTGCAAGCCAAAAATGCACTCTGGCTTTTGTCTTGGCTTACAGCAAATATTGTAATTGCTGCAACCTCAAAGTAGTGTAGTATGAACCTTAGCAACATGTACTCTTGGCTCTCATGGCTGACTATGCATCACTATCTGTTGCCCCATAGCCATACTTGTGGTATGATGACTCATCAATATTTACCTTGCATACCACCCCTGCTCTAGCACATCTTATGTTCACAAATGATGAATAACTGGATCATGATGTTGTGATGGATTTCAATCTCAACATAGAAACCATCACACTTAGCTTGAACAAGAGCAGTGCTATTTTACCATAGTGAAATAAATTCTGCATTCTGGACTTTACAATCACTTGAAAGGTATTATTTCTGCAACCAGATCAATCATGTTTCCTACTCTCACAACTTTCTTGCACAATCACTTATGTTGACTACCCTCTACTTGCAGAGCTCAAGGCCTATGGCCATCACACTAAAGATATACACAAGAATTTGCAGAATATGATGGACCTGATGAAGCTTGCTCACTATCAGGTTGAAAAGCAAGCCTTCCATCTGTTTTGCATGTACCCAAAGCAACAGTCTGTAATCCTTCTTGTAATCACAAGATTCTGGTAGTTGTACCATATCTTCTCTTGAGATGCTATGGGCAGCATACAAGACTTGTGGAATAATGAAGAAGATGTTGAAATGGGATGCTTAGATTCAGACTCAGGCTCTGAATTCTCCTTCCATGAAGATAATTCACAAGAAATGGAATCTGAAGCAACTTCTCACTACAGCAATGATACAGACACAATGGAGGAGCTGAGACTTGAAGAACATCTCAGTAACATTGACAGAGACTTCGGTGATGCCTTAAACTTCCATAGCCAGCTATTTGCAGATCAGCTAAGGCTAGATGATACCAGGATGCATCAAAAAAACCTTTTCCTAGATAATTTCTCATAATATCCTATAATCCCTGTATATTCTTGATAATTCTCTAAAAACCTCAGATTTTATAGTTCCCTGTACTAAAAAGAGTAATGGTCAATATTTTAGCTATATATATCATAATTTACTATAATTCTGTTATGAACTCCCTCCATAACCTAACTTTTTCTATTTTATTTCTTTCTTTTCTCGATCACGTGACTTGATATTCATCACATGATCAGTCATGTGACATCATGTGACCTTATCCTTTATCTATGACATCATAGTCTAGACTCACACATGTATACCTCGTTCATGGGAATACTCCCACACTCGTGAGAACACTATAGCCATACATAGTAACCATAGATAGTTTATCATAGTATAGGCCGGCCCTCATGTGGTCCGTGCATACTCATGTATAGTATAAAGACTGCAATACAATGACCAGCAGACCTCAGTCTATTCTGGTTAGATTCCTCCTAGCCATTACCCACTCCCTCCATAGTCTGTCTCATCGAGGTGACCTAGTCATGTGCGGCTTAGAGTTGCTTTCATAAGAACAGACTCCCCTTTTCACTACTTCACCTCACCAGCACTGTTACGTGCCTCACCTCACTTTATTTCTCCTTGCTTGAAATAGTCGGATCCTAGACTTAAGGGAGAACTTGCGATAGCCAGCGATAAGGCTCTTCCTTGATAGCAAGGCAGTTATACCATGACCATACTTGGACTGCGACCAAGTCTCCACTGCATACATATGCTGGTCCAGCGTCTCGCTAGTTTGCTTTGACGGGGTAGATCACATTCGAGTGAACCCTTCCATCCGCTAGTAAATCGGATAATTCCCTTGGCACAAAGTGGGTCAGTGCACCAGAGACAACTGGGCAAACACCACATTGCGATTTCTACGGTTCTAAGATTCGCAGTCTCAGCGTACTAAAACGTCAGCCGTAGCCAGGCAGTACCTGGTCCCCCCCCCCACTCACCCCCGACAATCGCGGAGTTACTGTGTGACCACGATGCATAGGAGTTTTACGTTTTTTTAGCATTTTATGGACTTTAGCGACCTCTACGGAGATGATTGGCATGCACTTCACAACAAAAACTACATCGCTGTATCTACCGACATTTCCGAATGCCTTCCCATTGACGAAGAATTTGACCCCAACAACGTCATAGTCCGAGACATCCCCTACGCTATAGAATTCACCCCAAACTTCCCCAACTGGTTACAAAATGAATTTCTAGAACATTGCCTAGATAAAGCACCGGTCTTAATCGACGACACCCTTGACTTCTATCAATCACACATAGAATTCGACTACAATGAGCAGCCTATATGATCTCCCAGACCCAACCGACTCAGAGATGACCACTCCAACCATCAGCAGCTGTCGCCTCGGCTCCTCAACAAGCAGTGGGCACCGACTCGCAGATCAACTCGCATCACTGAGCAAACTGCTGCAGCAAACAATGGACCGGTTGACAGCAGCCGAGCAGAGGAACTGTGAGCTGGAGGCCCGGTTAGATCAGGAATGGGAAGAATGAGAAGACGACCCACTGGCCCGAGGCTTTGACGAGCCAAAAAGTAAAAGGGCCAAAGTCATCAAGGACCCCGGACTGTTCGACGGATCATACAATAAGTTCGACGAGTGGTGGACAAAGATGTTGGTATTTCGAGAGACCAACCTATCCATCTTCGGAGAACAAAGGCTCGGAGGGCAAAAAGACTGGAACCTAGCAGTCTTCTCTCAAATTGGCATTGAATCTGGTGAAAAAGACAAGAATGGTGCAGGCGCATGGGCACGCACAGAAATAAAGAAACGCCGTGACAACAATGTACCCTGGTTGTCACTAAACCAAATAGAAAAACTTCTCAACAATCATTTCCGAATAGGAAATGAAAAAGAAATAGCCACCTGGCAGCTGATCGCCCGGAAACAAGGATGTAACGAGAGGATGCAAGTCTTCCTTATGCAATGGCTAGCGCTGTACGATCAAGTGCAAGTTGAAGAAGGAACCGGCGTAATGCTCTTAGAGCAATCTGTGCAGCAGGACATTGTCCGCCATATGTTTATGCAGCAAGAAAGGCCCGCTGGCCTCCACGCCTTCATTAGTGTGGTACAAAAATATGCCAACACAATCAAGTCTTTCGAATCTCGAATCTCCTCAAACCAAAACCGCCGAGACTCCAATGCGATGGACATAGATCACACCCAAACATCCGACAACTGGGAGGACATAGGCCGATCCACCCGGGGCTGCTACAACTGTGGCAAAGAAGGCCACTTGGCATGAGACTGCAAAGCGAAAAGTACAGCTTGTGCCGAGTGTGGGTTCAGAAAGGGCGGGCACCGAAAGGAATGCTTGCAATTTAAATTGAAACGTGTATGCGCTGCAGAAGGAACTGCATCAACAAACCAATATGCCATACCAACCGCACCCCCTCTCGCTACCCTCTCAAACCCCAGACCAGCTGGGCAACCAAACTGGAAAGCCGCAACTCGCGACATGGACTTCGAAGCCACTAGGGCCTATTTTAAGGACCTCGAAGCACACCAGGGAAAAGAGTAGAGTCGACTATATCAGGTAATAGCTCAACTAATATGGACCCTACATACATTTCCTCTTTAGATAGTTCCTTTTTCTTTCTTGTACCAAATAAATTGAGGGTGTGATGCCAAGATAGTGCTCACCCGTTTCATTTACATACCTCTAATAGTTTCTCTGACCTAGACCCCGATTGTAACAGAGATAGCACTTCTTCTCTTTCATCTCCATCGTCTCGATGTGGTAGCCTACCAGATGACTTAACCGAAACGGCGATCTCTGATAAGGAGTGCGGTCACCGGGAAGTGACGCTTAATTCCATTTGTACAAAAAATAAAAATAGCTTGTCTTCGAACCTGATGGAGCGATGCATGAGAACTCTGAAACCACTCCACAAGCTATTTGTAAAAATCGATATAATTACAAAAACAACAAAAACAGAATGCCAAGCTCTACTGGATAGTGGCGCAACCGGCATATTTATCGACCAAAAATGGGCAAAGGAAAACCAAATTCCGATGCAACCCCTGGAACTTATTATACTGGTATATAATGTCGATGGAACAGCCAACTCGGCAGGTGGCATAGCTTACACCGCCTTGCTTATTATAGATTATCAAGGACACCGTGAGAAAGTAACCGCAGATGTCACCAACCTGGGAAAAAATCAACTTATCCTAGGATACACGTGGCTCAGGAACCACAACCCTACCATCGATTGGATCGCTGGAATGGTCACCATGGACAAATGCCCACCAAGTTGTGCAGCACTCAAACATCTCGCTTGATCTAAAACCAAGATACACGAAATAGAATATGCTTACAATCACCATAAAGTAAGCATGATAGAAGTTTCCGACACATCAGAAGCAGCCAAACTCGTACCGGCCGAATACCATGACTATTTAGATGTATTTTCCAAAAAGGCAAGCGAACGAATGCCCAAAAGGAAACCTTGGGACCATGTGGTAGACCTAAAAGACGATTTCATACCAAAGAAGGGGCGTCTTATCAGATTAAGCCCACAAGAGCAAGACGAAGTGAAAGCCTTTGTTGACGATCAGCTCTCTAAGGGATACATTCGCCCTTCTAAATCGCCTCAAACATCACCGGTCTTCTTCATTCCCAAGAAAGACGGGAAGAAGCACATGGTTATGGACTATAGATATCTTAATGAGGGAATAGTGAAAAACAACTACCCATTGCCTTTAATCTTGCAAATCATAGATAAGCTCAAAGGAGCTAAATTATTCACCAAAATGGATCTCCGATGGGGATATAATAACGTACGGATCAAAGAAGGCGACGAATGGAAAGGAGCCTTCGTCTGCCACCTCAGATCGTTCGAACCTCTCATAATGTACTTCGGAATGTGTAATAGTCCCGCCACATTCCAACAGATGATGAACGAGATCTTCGCCGACATGGACGACGTTATTATTATCTATCTAGATGACTTATTGATCTTCTCGAAAGATGGCGATAGAAAGAAACACATCGAATTAGTACGTAGAGTTTTAGAGAAACTCCGGAACAATGATCTGTTCGTCAAACCCAAGAAGTGTTTCTTCGGAGTAACGAAAGTAGACATGCTGGGCATGGACGTGTCCGAACATGGGGTTTCTATGAACCACGAAAAAGTGAAAGGAGTGCAAGATTGGCCCGTTCCCACCATCTTGAAAGGCGTGTGAAGCTTCCTCGGCTTAGCCAACTTCTACCACCAATTCATCGCCAATTATAGTCTTATTGCACATCCCCTACACAACTTAACAAAGAAAGATCAACCCTGGGTCTGGGGCAAAGACCAACAAACAGCATTTGAGACACTTAAGAATGCATTCATCTCGGCACCGGTGTTAGCATACCCAGATGATACAACCCCATATAGAATTGAATGCAACGCCTCGGACTTTGCTGTCGGCGCAGTACTCTCGACTAAAATAGAAGACAAATGGCACCCTGTGTCCTTTATGTCACATAGCATGACCCCCAAACAGCGCAATTACACCATAGCAGATAAAGAGATGCTCGCAATCATTCTCGCACTCGAACAATGGAGACACCATCTCAAAGGTGCTAGACACCAATTCGAAGTATGGACCGATCACAAAAACCTCCAATGGTTCATGAAAGCACAGGATCTCAATAGGCACCAAGCTCGATGGGCAATGTACTTATCGCGATTTGATTACGTACTGGTTAACAAACCTGGTACCTCCATGGGAAAAGTGGACGCACTCTCTAGAAGAGAGGATCACATGATCAGGATAGAGAACGATAACAAGAACCAAATCATTATCCCTGATCATTGTGTGCAGGTGATGCTCGATATAGCCCTCTTTGATTGAATCAAAGAAGAACAATCCAAATATAGTCAACCCGATGGATCTACCGATCACGACGGGATATGGTATTATAACAACAAGATCTGGGTTCCCACGGAATTACAACAACAACTTATTACGTCATTCCACAACCATCCCCTTTTCAGCCACAAAGGCGCTGAGAAGACAACAGAATTCATATCTCGTTACTATAGTTGGCCAGGAGCCAAGAACAACATAGCTACTTATTGCAAATCCTGCGATTGGTGCGTGTGTATGAAACCAACAAACAAAGCGCCCGCCGGCAAGCTCCAATCACTAGAAACCGCAGAAGGACCTTGGAAATCAGTCTCAGCCAATTTCATCATGGGATTACCCAATAGCAATGGATTCGATAGCATCCTTGTGGTCATAGACCGCTTCTCCAAAGAAGTAGCATTCATTCCCACAAAGAAAACCGTCATGGCAAAAGAAACCACCGAACTCTATAGAGACTACGTATGGTGCCATCACGGCTTACCCGATAGCTTGGTCAGCAACTGAGGACCCCAGTTCGCATCCCAGATGATGATGGACTTATTAAAACTCCTATCTATAGAAAAGAAGATGTCAACAGCGTATCACCTGCAAACGGATGGACAAACCGAGCGTGTGAATAGAGAACTAAATCAATATCTCCGCCTATACATTGCAGAAAAACAAGAGAAATGGGCCGAATGGTTGAGCCTTGCCCAGTTTAACATAAACAATATAAAATCCTCAGCAACCAGTTTTGCACCTTTCCAGCTCACTAAGAGCTTTACACCTCACATCAGGTTGGAAACCACAATAGTCAAGGCACCAGCTGCCAAAGAATTCGCCAACCAGATGAAAACCAACCTGCAAATAGCTAAAGAGAATCTGGAATGCACATGCCATAGGATGAGTCAGCAGGCTGACAAACATCGATCCCACACACCGGATTACAAACCGGGCGATCTCGTACTCCTCTTGACGGAACATATGGAACTCACTGATCGGCCTTCCAGAAAGTTAACCGAAAAATGGATAGGACCTTATCAGGTCATAGACATGCATAATAATGCCGTCAAACTCTTATTCCCAAAATCGAACCGTGCTCACGATATAGTCAACATGTCACATGTTAAACCCTATATAGAACCACTAGAAGGGCAACCTATCCAACATCCCGGACCAGTATTCGTTGATGACGAAGGAAATGAAGAATTCGAAGTGGAAAAGATAGTCAATTCACGACCCATAGGGCATGGATTCCAATACCTTGTATATTGGAAGGGATATGACAAGTCAGATCGAACTTGGAAATCAGCAACCAATCTCAAGAAATCGGCTAGTGGAGCCATCGCGGACTTCCACAAATCAAACCCCGCAGCACTGTGAAAATTGAAAATGGCCTGTGAGCTATTTGACTCATTATTTACCATCAAAATAGAAAACTTCACTTTGGGATCCACCACCGAAGCATAGGCGATCTGGAATCTCGTATATAGAAGGGGGGTAATGTTATGAACTCCCTCCGTAACCTAACTTTTTCTATTTTATTTCTTTCTTTTCTCGATCACGTGACTTGATATTTGTCACATGATCAGTCATGTGACATCACGTGACCTTATCCTTTATCTATGACATCATAGTCTAGACTCACACATGTATACCTCGTTCATGGGAATACTCCCACACTTGTGAGAACACTATAGCCATACATAGTAACCATAGATAGTTTATCGTAGTATAGGCCGGCCCTCATGTGGTCTGTGCACACTCATGTATAGTATAAAGACTGCAATACAATGACCAGCAGACCTCAGTCTGTTCTGGTTAGATTCCTCCTAGCCATTACCTGCTCCCTCCATAGTCTGTCTCATCGAGGTGACCTAGTTGCGTGCGACTTAGAGTTGCTTTCAAATTCTCCATAAAAGATTACAATATTCAATATATTTATTATTTTTATATAAGATATACATCATATTAGTTGTATGTTCAACAATATATCAAATTATTGATCAGATTAGTAAACATGTTCAACAATGTACTATGCAAATAATTGACTCAAAATTACAATTTATATTCAGTAATCCATCAAGTAAATCAAATATATTTATGGATTGTTTTAATTTTACTCAACATACATGATATACTACTATAGAAATCTTATAACCAACATAGAAATGAACATACCATAATAAATAACATAGAACTATATAATGAAAGCAATAGTCAATATCACCAGGCTTTCAATCACCAACTCAGTCATGGGCAATTAAAACCACTCTTCTGCTATAATTACATCCTGATGGCTTTGACTTGCCACTGCATGACTTGATATCAACTGTCAACTAGCAAAAAGTGATATAAAACCACTCATGGGAAAGAAAAAATTGTATACCTGGACCACTGCTTAAAAACCACACCTCTCTATTACTAGGCCAACAAACCTTGAGGTTTTAGTCAGTATCAAGCTACCAAGGCCCCTTAATGAGACTAGAGACCCCAGACATTGGGCACACCCTTTATGTGCAGGGTGTGCATAAGAGCATTTTCCCTTGGACCCAAAATTTTAGTGATCTGTGCTTTAGCATACTAGGTAGGACTAGACTCAGTGTCAGTTACTACATAATAATCTTGCTTGTTGGGCCAACTGAATGATTAATGATCGACATGATCCATTTTCGTCCATATTTGTCAGCCACGTGCGCGATGATTGAAGCTTGCGTGGCCAACCTTTCCTTTCTTCCTTCGGGAAAGGAAAAAAGTGCAGATAAACATGATAATAAGGTATGTACAAGCGGGTACACAGGACACAGCGGGATTCGCGAGCAAAAGAAGAAAGGAACGATCGAGTAGTGAGGAAGTGACACGAAAAAGAAAGTTAGAAACGGGGAGAAAGCAAAAACACGACATGTTTCGTACGTAAATAGCGACGACGACGGAATACCCAAAAGCAAAAACACCGAGGTCCGACATAGAAAGTGTACAAGTGGAGGACGACGGAAACCTAGGACGAAGCGCCTCTGACACGACTCGACACCCGTAACCGATGTTGCCGGTTCTTGAGATGGACCTCGTAGTTCGACAACGAATCGCCCGGTCCCGGGTTGTACAGCTACCGACTCAACTTCAGAAAAACGAAACCTCGATCGTACGTCCACACGCACCTTGCCAGGACAGTCTAGACACTTTATCCGCCACTCCGGGGTTGCTTTGGGCGCCGACTTGCGCAATATCGCCTCGAACCTGTCGTCCGGGTACTTGGTCTGCAACGACAAAATCGCAGAAGACAGCCACCCGGGTATAGACTGTTCACTTGTATGAGCCATCAATAACATCCGTGTCAAGAATCGCGTGCTGCTCACGTATGCGCCACCGCCGCCACCGCTAGCGTGCGAAGCGGGTTCCCCCGGAGAACTTGATGTCATACCCGCGGGCGCTCGGGGCGAGTCGGGCGTCGACGTACGAGGTGGGCCCCCCGCTTGACCACCCGTGCCGTTGGTTTTCACCGATTGTTGTTGTTGTGCAAGAGGCGCCTCCGACACGCTTGATGCCGTCGATACAGGCGAAACCGGTCGATCATCCTCGGAGGGTGGCACCGTCGTCGAATTCGGCGGTCGTGCAGGGGGCACCTCGACCCACAACTCTGATTTTTGTCGGCTTGGTGTCTCCGCACCGTCCGCAGCGGCTGAATTGGCACCTCGACCGCGTTTCTTGGCGGCGCTCGTCTTACCCACTTCCTCGTTTCTCAGGTTCAGGTGGTATTGTGGATCCGAATTATACTGAACCGGCCGCGGGCGCCGATGCCGATGCCAAAACTTGCCTGATCGGGCCGTCAGCTCTGGCTGGTACATTATAAAACGACAAGCATACCACAAGTTCCACATTGAGACTTGTCCCCCAACGGCCCTTTTCGTCGTCCGATCGCGATGCTCTCAGGACAACCGCAGTTGGAACAGTGCCAAACGCCGTTGATCACGTTGGCGTGTTGTCCGTCCGCAAACTCTCTTTCTTTGGCCTCTCTCTCGGTCTCCCGCGCCTTCTTTGCGATCGCCTTGGTGTCCAGCGGTGGAGGGGCCGGGGTAACCGGGGGCGGATCGTTTTCGAGCAGCGACGGCGGCAACATAGAGGTCGATTCTACGGCTGTCGTCGGTGGTGCAGTTGCGCTTGCATGCGGACGAAGGATTTCCTTGGGATAGTCGGGCGCCTTGAACAACCATTTCGATTTCTTCTCCTTGCCCATAGAGGACGGTACCTGTGGAGCCAACTGTTGAGGCGGCAACTGTAGCGGCATGATCGCCGTCCCGTTCTCCGAAGCCACCATGTTGGCGATCGTGAGTGATGCCGCGGCTGCAGCCGCTCGTCTCGAGGTAGGTGCATTCGCGGCAGCGGCGAGGGCCAGCGTCGCAGCATCCAACTCGGGGAAACCGATCGCAGGCGTGCGGTAGGTTCGGTTGGGTTCGCGGTCTGGGAGCGCAATACCGCGACGGCCGCGCGTGGCACGTTTGCGTCTCTTAGTGAGCTCCTTTTCTCTCTCCTTTTCGTTTTTCTCGATCTCGCCATCACTGAGGTAGTTGAGAATGGGCGTGAAAGACTGGACCTGGTCCATCGCTCTAGCGGCGGCAGCGAGACTGGGCAAGAAAGACATGCGAAGATCGTCGTCTTGGACGGCTGAGCCGTCAGAAGGGTGGCCCACGAGAAAGAGAGACTTTTGGTACACCTGCACTTGTTCCCGTATGCAATGTGCGATGGCAGTCCTAGACAAACGTCAAACGCTGCGCTAAAATCGTTCAAACACGTATGCTCACTTGAACTCTCCACCTAAGCCAAGCTCCATGGCATATACCTCGGCAAACTGCTCTGGCGACGCATCCTGGTTCTCGAGGTCCCACTCGAATTGGTCGTCGAGTTTCATTGATCCCACGATGATGTCAAGCTGACGGGGGTATGGTCAGCAACTTTCTAGCGGATCGCGACGCGAACCAACCTTGATCAATATCCGCAAGTCCTCGTGCACCTTCTTTTCGTCTACCTCGAACTCATCCACCGTCCGCGGTCTCTCCTTGTCATTTGCCTCGTCCGCATCCTCAATTTTGGTGGTAATCTTGCGCTTCTTCCGTCTGTTGGTGGTTACGATGCGCGTCGGCATCTCCTTCT
>JBBPMT010000849.1:0-11024 GCA_038090455.1 Garcileccinum viscosum | reverse complement strand
ATGTGTTTTAGTGCTGTGCAACTAGGTGGGCACTTGTCCATGGTGACTGTTCCTGAGCCACGTGTATCCTAGGATTAATTGGTTCTTTCCCAGGTTCGTGACATCTGCGATTACTTTTTCGCGATGCCCTTGGTAGTCTATGATTAGTGTGGCGGTGTATACTATGCCACCTGCCGAGTTTGTTGTCCCGTTGACATTATAGACTGGTATAATGAGATCTAAGGGTTGCATTGGAATTCGGTTTTCCTTTGTCCATTTTTGGTCTATAAATATGCTGGTGGTGCCGCTGTCTAGCAGGGCTTGGCATTCTGTTTTTGTTGTTTTTGTGATTATATCAATTTTTACAAATAACTTGTGGAGTGGTTTTATGGTTCTTACGTGTTGCTCTGTCAGGTTCAAAGACAAGCTATTTTTATTTTTTGTGTAAACGGAATTAAGTGTCACTTCCCAGTGACCACGCTCCTTTTCGGAGATCACCGTTTCGGTTATGTCATCTGGTAGGCTACCACATCAAGATGACGGAGATGAGAAACTATCTAAATTACAATCTGAATTGAGATCTGAGAAACTATTCAAAGTATGTAAAGAAAACGGGTGAGCACTATCTTGGCATCGCACCCTCGATCAAACTGGTACAAGATTAAAGAAACTATTAGAAGAAGAAGAAATAAAACTAGGGTCTGTATTGGTTAGACTACTACCTGATGTAGCTAACCTTACTCTTTTCCCTGATGTGCTTCTAAGTCCTTAAAGTACGCCCTTGCGGCGTCGAAGTCCATTCCGCGTATCACGGCTTGCCAATTCGGTTGACCTGTTGGCCACGGGTTGGATAAAGTTGCGAGTGGGGGAGGGGATTGTATAGCGTGTTGGTTTAATGATGCAGTTCCTTCTGCGGCACGTACTCGTTTCAATTTAAATTGCGAGCATTCTTTTTGATGCCTGCCCCGTCGGAATCCACACTCGGCACAGGCGGTGCTTTTTGCCTTACAGTCTCATGCCAAGTGGCCTTCTTTGCCACAATTGTAGCAGCCTCGGGTAGAGCGGCCTATTTCTTCCCGATTGTCGGAGGTTTGGGTGCGATCTATGTCCATTGCATTAGGGTCGCGGCGAGAGGTGGATTGGAATTGAGATTCAAATGACTCGATTGCATTGGCATATTTTTGAACCACGGCTATGAACTCATGGAGGCCAGCAGGCCTTTCTTGCTGCATGAACATGTGTTTTATGATGTCCTGGTGAACTGATTGTTCGAGAAGTATTACACCAGTCCCTTCTTTGATCTGGGCCTGGTCGTACAGAGCTAGCCATTGTGTTAAGAAGACTTGTGTCCTCTTATTCCTTCCTTGTTTTCGCACCATGAGTTGGCGCATGGCTATTTCTTTTTCGTTCCTGATATGGAATCTATCGTTCAGGAGTTTCTTGATTTGGGCCAATGACAGCCAGGGGATGTTGTTGTCTTGTCGCTTCTTGATTTCAGTATGGGCCCAAGCACCAGCTCTGTTCTTGTCTTTCTCGCCACTGTCGACACTGATGCGAGAAAATATGGCCAGATTCCAATCTTTCTGTCCGCCGAGACATTGTTCCCCGAATACTGACAAGTTGGTTTCATGAAACACCAACATCTTCGTCCACCATTCATCGAACTTATTATAACTGCCATCGAAGAGGCCAGGGTCTTTGACGACTTCGGCCCTTTTTGATTTAGGCTTGTCGAAGTCTCGGGCCGGTGGGTCATCTTCTCTTTCTTCCCATTCCTGATCTAATCAGGCCTCCAGATTCCGATTCCTCTGCTCGGCAGCTGTTAGATGGTCCATTGTCTGTTGCAGCAGCTCGCTCAGCAAGGCGAGTTGATCGGTGAGTCAGTGCTCGCTGCTTGTTCTGGAGTCGAGGCAACAGTGACTCATGGTGGGGGTTGGCATTTCCAAGTCCATTGGATCCATCAAGTATCCTTCTGTTGTCATTGTAGTTGAATTCAATGTGCAATTGGTAGAAGTCTAGGGTATCGTCTGCGAGAATGGGGGCTTTGTCGAGGCAATGTTTGAGGAATTTGTGTTGTAACCAGAGGGGAAAATCTGGCACAAATTCTATTGTATAGGGGGCATCGCGTACAAGAGTGTCATTGGGATCAAAATCTTTGTTGATGGGGAGGCATTCCAAAATGTCGTTAGAGATGGCTATGTAGTTCTTGTTTCTTAGAGCTCTCCAGTTGTTGCTGTAGAGATCCAAAAAGTCCATACAATTGCTAAAAGAAAAACTCCTGTGCATTGCGGTCACACAGTAACTCCGCAAGTGTCAGATACGAAGGGGGGAACCAGGGTACTGCCTGGCTACGGCTGATGTTTTAGTATGCCAAGACTGCGAATCTTTAAACCGTAGAAATCGCGATGTGGTGTTTGCCCAGTTGGCTCTGGTGCACTGACCCAATATGCACTGAGGGATTGATCCTTATTTTTCAGCAGTCAGAAGGGTCCACTCAATTGTGGTCTACCCTGACAATGTGAACCAAAGCTATGCCGGACGAGCATATGGATAGCGTGGAGAGAAGGTGCTAGTCCTTCTACAGTAATGGGGTAACTGGCTGCTGTCTAGCTAGTGCCTTATTGCTGGCAATTGCGAGATCTCCCTATGAGTCTGGGATCCGACTATATTTCGAGCGATGAGAAGTAGAGTGGGTGGTGGCACGTAACAGTGCCGGTGAGGTGAGGTAGTAGTAAGGGAGTCTGTTCTTATGAAAGCAACTCTAAGCTGCATGCAACTAGGTCACCTTGATAAGACAAACTATAGGGAGGAGCAGGTAATGGCTAGGAGGAATCTAACCAGAACAGACTGAGGTCTGCTGGTCATCTGCATTCACATTATATACTATGTTACATGGTGCATGGACCAAGGTATGACTATTGATAAGCTATCTATGGTTACTATGTATGGTTAGAGTGTTCTCACGAGTGTGGGAGTATTCCCATGAATGAGGCTAACATGTGTAAGTCTAGACTATAATGTAATAGATAAAGGATAAGGTCACGTGATGTCACATGACTGATCATGTGACAAATATCAAGTCACGTGATCGAGAAAATGAAGAGAATAAAATAGAAAAAGTTAGGTTACAGGAGAGAGTCATAACACCTGACTTGTCTCCATCTGCTTCACCATTCATGTATTCCCTGATCTATCCTCTGCTGGAAGCAAATTCAACTGACTGGGTTGTGAGACAGCATCTCTATTTGGAGTGTATGGGTTTTCTTACCCTGATGAGTTGAGAATATAAGTGATTTAACATTGTCTAAAGAAACATGTAGCACTGTTTCAGATTTCACTGGTTTCTGTGGGATATGTTGTCATTCACAATGGGGTATCACTTTTGCTCTTCAACCATCATGACCTTCTCTTCAATGCCAGTGCTGCTGCCAGTCCCTGGTTCTGTTTGTGTTTTGGTCATGGAAAGCATGCTGATCAGTGATTCTGATATTCATGATAGTCTTCTGTTAGTGGAGCATTTAGAGGGGATCCAATCCTTAGTTTCTTCACATTTGCATGTGAACTGTTTCCTCTACTGAGGGTCAATGACCACTAACCAAGAAATTCTGCAGGCCAGAAGGCCTTGATATAATTCAGTACTAATGACCAGAAGTTTTGAAGGTGATGTGATCTCAGCTAGTCCATCATGGTTGGGATGTCAGGAACTCACTTGCATCCAGCTTGAAATAGCTGGCAGCCCTGAAGAAGTAATGGCAATCATTGTGACACTTTGTATGGAGACATTTGACTCTCCTTGTGAGTTGTGAGTTATCTCCATTTGCTGTTCCATAAAAGGCATTCCCTGATCAATTCACCACCTTCACAGGTCTTTGTCATTATGTCTTCACCTTGACTTGGAAGTGAGTTGAGGGCAGCATGCTGGTAGGATGTAACCTTTGATGCATGTTCCTAACTTTTTCAAATAGCCACCTAGATTATATATGTTAAGTGTATGCTGAAGCTTCTATTGAAAGAATCAAAGCTGGAGCAAAAAGTATTTGTCTGATCATACATAATTGGTCACAATATATATATCCATCTATAGCTAGCTTCATTGTTCCTTAAGCACCTCTGGTCCAAGTGGACTTGTTGGATGGTTGACAGCTGCAAAATCATTTGGGAGCTCATGCCCTATAAGATAAAACATAGGGTACATGTGTGACAATCTATAATTATACTACAAACATCAAAACTGGAGCATGATCATGATCTATCTAACATCTATTGGTAGTACTGAAAACCTCACTCTTCTGAACTATACAGGGATTTCAAGAGTGACAGGATTTCCTGAAGAGCCATGCTGCACACTTCTCGGCTGTGAAGGGTCTGATCCAGACATCAACTCAACTGCAATATCTTGCCTCCATCCTTTACCCTGGGTGACTCAGAACATGATCAACATTGTAGCGATTGTCTAGTGAGTATTTATAAGAATTGGTAAGCAAATTGAATAACAATTACCTGGAACTAGCGTTTTAAAGTCCGGTCCGGTCCGGTTTTTTGCCCAAATTTGGAAAGACCGGACCATAATCGGTCCTGGGAATTTCCTGATATGGAAAAAACCGGACCAAAACCGATAAAAACTGATAAAACCAGTCTTCATCGGTCTTTTGGTCGGTTATAACCGGTCTGTAACCGATTAGAGCATGCCTGGAAAATAATACAGATTCTTAGCTTTCGCTCCATATTTTTTTTATGTAAATCGGTCCACACGCGATCGAGATATGATCAAAATAAGACTAGATGATCAAATGGGTGAAAGTAGATAGAAATATCGATCTCGGAATAATCAGGACGTAGGAAGCGCGCTTAGCAGTGGCTGTACCGGATGTAGTACACGGTAATAGCTTTCATTTGAGTCACGGATCTCATTAATCGGCCCATACGCGGCTGAGATATGGCTGATCTCGAGGTTTCCCTCTTTCCAACTTAGATGTATTTGTAGAAATTCGAATAAATTAGCTACAATCTTGTAAATATTTGTGGAAATGGGGGGAATATAGGGCGTTCAGGGGGATATATAGGATCTACCAAAAAGACCGGTCTTAACTGGTTTAAACCGGTTTTTCCGAAATCTTGCAACCAAAAAGACCGAATCAAGACCGGAAAAAATCGGTCTAGGACTGGTCCTTTGGTCTTGGTCTTAGGCAGTTCGGTTCCGGTCCGGTCCCGGTTTTTGGGCAGTCTTAAGACCGGACCTTAAAACACTACCTGGAACTAGATCAGGGATTGTGAAAACACCCGGAAAACTGCATTCTGGATCCCAAATAGGACAAGGAATGTGATGCATATGATAGAGTACAGTGCAGTGGACTTGATGATCATTGCAACAGCTGACATATATTGTGTTCCATATTTCGGATCCATCAGGGAAATGATGCAATATCTGAAGGTCAACAGACAAAGAATAATAACAGTGGTAAGAAGGATATTCAACCCCAGTGATAGGCCCATGGAAGGGGGCATGAAGTTGATGCCATTTGTTATATATGGATTTGTGGTCAAAATTTGGATCAGGTACATTATCCCCATGGCTGCATGTTCATGAATCATAATGTGCATCAGGCTCATTTCTTTAACTTTGGATATGAGATATATGCTTATATACAGAGCCCACAAACAACAGACAAGGAAAGAGCATAATGATCCAGAGTGGGACCAAACAACTCTAATAAATAATTTTTAAGCACCATATCTGACTTCATGGTGAGCATTGACTAGGGCAGGTAGTTTGACTCCCACTGACCACTAGAGCATTGGATAACCAGTTGGACAAAACAAGCGCTATGTTGCCCACCTGGTTTATGGGGCCAGAGAACATATTGATCTCAAATGCGTCTGGACCACCCAAGTAGTTACAATTGTCAATGAACACCATTTGAGTGAATGCTGCAAGTCCAATCATAAAGAAAGTTGCAAGGAGGATGGAAACAGTAATGAAGACGAGTAAAATTAAGCATTTTTTTCACTCAAGGTGATTTTTTTTATGGATGAGATGACAGAAAGACAAGATGTAGAGCAAGATTGCCATACCATATGTGGTAGCAATTATAATGATGGCTTGAAACCAGCATCTCTTAGAGAAGAGTGTCTGTGGGTCTTTGTTTGGGACCCAGCTCGAATTGGTGGCCATATTGTCAGGTGGATAGATGAGAAGTCTTGGAGGAGGTGAGGTCAGGGAATGATTTGCACATCTGAAGAACTCAGATCTGGTTTGCCTAAGTATCAAAATTGCCAAATGTAAGAATGGGCCAACTAAAAGCCAACCTGTGCTCCAATGATAGGCCAGTGGTCTATTACATGGATGGTTGGTGGACTGCCAAGCCACGATGCATTCCGCTGGTATCATATGAGATGAAACATACAGCATGGTGAGATGTAGTGGATATATGTGTGCCTGGGCAGTGGGCACTCATTTGGTTGTCCATTTCATTGATTACTCCAAAGGGCCACAAAGAACCGACCACACCAGAGAGTCTTGGACTCATGGACTCATACTAGGTGCCACAGAGCGAACATTAGACCTGTGATAAAATAGAGCATGACATTAGCCACTCAGTGAGATATTATTAAGCTGACAACATTTGAGCCTATGATGTGTGTGTGCTGCAGTATAAGTATATGTAAACTTGAAGTGGGTCTTTCATCTTTTTATGTCCGACTCTGGATGGGCCGGAGACTAAGTTAGGTAGTCCAATAGTATTTCAAATTTGTTAATACTGAGTGGTGCAGATGCCCAACTGTGATTATTTCTAGTGAAAGGGTTGTCTATCTTATACCAATAATATAAAGTTACTAAGGAATGATAGGAAAATGCATTCACCTGTGATAAACACCTCTGTCACCTAGCTAAACCCCAGTTTAGGGTTCCACATTGGGCTTGCTTCCCTATTCCCTAATATTCACATATGTTTCCTTTATCTTATTGGTCACCTGACAGAGTCCATAGATGCTTATAGTCACATGCACTATCATTTATTGACATCTATTGACATTATTATAGATGCCTGGCTCTTCCAATTTGGATCTCTGTTATATCTTGATAGATCTCAGATTTCTGCTACAGATTTTCATTTTGATTATCTATAGATCTGCCACCTCCTCATGGTACATGGCTCTCTTTTATAGTTTTCACAGTCCCTGGCTTCCATTCTGCCACACCATGTTTATTGGTTCTTGTATAGCCTTTATCTATCTGCATGTCTACCTCATGGACTACTTACTATAGCCATAGATAGCAGGTACCTGCCCTTAAGGCATGTTCCATGCACTGTACTTGATAATATTTAATATAGCACCAATAAAACTCAACTCCCTAGCCTTATTCTACTCAGCTTTGTCCCTAGTCTCCTGTATAGGAAGCACTACCAACTGCCACCATTATCTGTCATCAGCACTTCATCATCTACTGACTTGACCACCAGTTATAGTATCCTTGGGCTCACAAGCAAGCTTTACTCTTATCTTCAAGTCATTCATTGTTCAGACAAGGCACTGGTACCTCCAAACCCAGCTTATGAACACATAGGCAGCCAATAGCTGTGTATCATTCCTCGTTCTTACTTCTTGCTGATAGTCATTCATAACTAAAGGGATTTGGATAATCCCCTTGAGTGCAATTGTGCAATAAGGGAAAAAACTCAGTGTGAAACTCACCAGTATTTGAGGAGTAAGCAATTGAAGCATGTTACAACTCTCCTCCATAATCTAACTTTTCTATTTTATTTCCTTCATTTTCTCGATCATGTGACTTGATATTTGTCACATGATCAGTCATGTGACATTACATGACCTTAGTACTTATCTATGACATCATAGTCCAGACAAATACATGGTAACCTCATTTATGGGAATACTCCCACACTTGTGAAAACACCATAACCTTATATAGTAATAGTAGATAGCTTATTGATAGACACAGCTTGGTCCGTGCACCATATAATATAGTATATAATCTTGAATGCAATGACCAGCAGACTTCAGTCTGTTCTGGTTAGATTCCCTCTAGCCTATACTTGCTCCTCTTCATAGTTTGTGATTGTTGAGGTGATCTAGTTGTTTGGCTATTGGTTGCTTTCACAAGAACAGACTCTCACTTCTACTTCACCTCACTGGCACCATTACATGCCCCCACTACCCACTTTTCTACCTCTTCTCAATAAAAGTCAGATCCCAGACTCATAGGGAAATCTCATGATTGCCAGTGATAAGGCACTAGCTGGACAGCAGCCAGTTACTCCGTTACTGTATCTAGACTGCAACTAGGTCTCCACTGCATTTATATGCTCATCCAGCATAGTTTCAGTTCACTTTGTCAGGGTAGACCATAGTCAAGTGGACCCTTTTGACCACTGAAAAACAAGGATCAATCCCTTAGTCCATATTGGGTCAGGACAGTGGACAGAAACTGTGCAAACCCTTGCATTGCAATCTCTACAAGTTTAAGATTTGCAGTTTCAGTGTACTAAAACATCAGCCATAGCCAGGCAGTTCCCTGGTTCCCCCCCTTGTCCCCAACAATCATGGAGTTATTGTCTGACTGCGACAGACAAGAGTTTTCCTTTATAGTTTATGGACCTTGCAGACCTATATGGCGACAATTGGTGTGCACTCAAAAACAAGAACTACATCGCAATCTCATCCGACATCTCCCATTACCTTCCTATTGATGAAAACTTCAACCCAAATGACATCATAATACGAGATGCCCCATACACCATTGAATTTGCCCCAGATTTCCCTGAGTGGTTACAATGCAAATTTCTCGAACACTGTCTAGACAAAGCACCAGTGTTAATAGATGACACCCTCAACTTCTATCAATCCCACATTGAATTTGATTACAATGTCTGACCTATACAACATGCCAGACCCTTTCAACTCGGAGATGACCACCTCCACCATGAGTAGCCATCACCTAGGCTCCTTGACAAGCAGTGGGCACCAACTTGCAGATCAGATTGCATTGCTAAGCAAACTATTGCAACAAATGATGGACTGGCTGATGGTGGCTGAACAAAGAAATTGAGAGTTAGAGGCCCAGCTGGACCAAGAGCAAGAGGAGAGAGAAGAAGATCACCCCACTGCAAATAGCTTTGATGAGCCCAAGTCAAAAAGGGCCGAAGTAGTCAAAGACCCAGGACTCTTTGATGGGAGCTACAATAAGTTTGACAAATGGTGGACAAAGATGTTGGTCTTTAGAGAAACCAACCTCTCCATATTCAGAGAACAAAGGATGGGCAAACAAAAAGACTGGAACCTTGCAGTCTTCTCTCGAATCAGAGTCGAATCTGGTGACAAAAACAAGAATGGTGTGGGCCCATGGGACCAAATGGAAATAAAAAAGCAGTGTGACAACAATATACCCTGGTTGTCACTAAACCAGATCAAAAAATTACTCAATGACCAATTCCAAATTGGCAATGAAAAGGAAATCGCCACCAGGTGACTCATTGCTTGAAAGCAAGGATGGAACAAGAGGACCCAGGTCTTCCTCACTCAGTGGCTTGCCCTCTATGACCAAGCACAAGTCAAAGAAGGCATAGGAGTAATGCTGCTCAAACAATTCATGTGCCAAGATATTGTATGTCACATGTTCATGCAACAAAAAAGGCCCACTGGCCTCCATGACTTTATTGCTGTGGTACAAAAATACGCCAATGCAATCGAATCCTTTGAATCCAGGTTTCAAGCAAACCAATCAAGGCACAACCCCAATGCTATGGACATCGATCACACCACTACTGACAACTGAGAAGACATTGGCCAGTCGACTTGGGGCTGCTACAATTGTGGCAAAGAAGGCCATCTGGCAAGGGATTGTAAGGCCAAGAGCATAGCCTGCAACAAATGCGGATTTAGGAGAGGTGGGCACCACAAAAAATGCTTGCAATTCAAATTGAAAAAAGTACATGCCGCAGAAGGAACCACACAAACAAACAAACATGCTATATCCACTACCCTGCTCACAACCCTTTTTAACCCCAGACCAGCTGGGCAACCAAACTGGCAAGCTGCTATATACAGAATGGACTTTGATGCAGCTCGAGCATACTTTAAGGATCTTGAAGCATACCAGGGAAAAGAGTAGAGTCAACTATATCAGGTAATAGTTCAACTAATATGGACTCTAGTTTCATTTTTTCTTCAGATAGTTCTTTTTTTAACCTAATACCAGTTTGATCGAGGGTGTAATGCCAAGATAGTGCTCACCCATTCCCTTTACATACCTCAAATAGCTTTTCTGATCTTGACCCCAACTGTAATTTAGATAGTTTTTCCTCTCCATCATCTTGAAGTGGTAGCCTATCAGATGACATAACCGAAGCAGTGAACTCTAAAAAGGAGTGCAGTCACTGGGAAGTGATGCTTAATTCTGCTTATACAAAAAATAAAAATAGCTTGTCTTTGAACCTGATGGAGAAACACATGAGAACCTTGAAACCACTCCACAAGCTATTTGTAAAAATTGACATAATAATAAAAAATACAAAAACAGAATGGCAAGCCCTGCTAGATAGCAGTGCTACAGGTATATTTATCAACCAAACATGGGCAAAGAAAAACCACATTCCAATGCAACCTCTCGATATAGTGATACCAGTTTACAATGTAGATGGATCAATAAACTCAGCAGGCAGAATCACATATACTGCTGCACTCATTATAGACTATAAGAGATACCATGAAAAAGTCAATGCCAATGTCATGAATCTAGGAAAGAATCAACTAATCCTCAGATATACAGTGACTCCAAAAAGTGTTCCAATCCCTAACCCCAAACTGGAGTGCAAAGCGCCCCGCAATCACTCGTGGAAATTTCACTTAGCTTTGGTGGAGACAAATAATGTACAAACCCCTGGCTACAAATTATGTCACTAGGTCAGGGGCTATTGAGATATACCACTTTTAAAACAGCAACACCATTGGAACAGTTTTTGGACTTTCATAATAATATGGGTATTGGGTATATATTAGTATTTGGTATATCCCCCTTTTGCCTTAAT
>JBBPMT010000847.1:0-11033 GCA_038090455.1 Garcileccinum viscosum | reverse complement strand
CCTCCTCATGTTCGCGATACTCTTTTTGCCGCTGTTCTCGAAACTCCTGATTTGCTTTTTACTCTGGAACAGAATGTGTTTTCTTCTTCGCTTCCACACGCCTCTTTGTATAATGGGATCCGTCTATACCATACATATCTTCGCCTTCGCTCTTACAACTCTCTTTCTTCTTCTTCCACTCCTTCTACGATACATGCCGCCGTTCGGCAAGGATTAATGGACCTTCATTCTAACACCCTTTCCATTCTTGTTGATTCAGGATTCTCCGACGCCGTAGCGTCTCTCCATCCCTCTCGTCTCTGGGACGTCCTTCGCCCCCACTGGGAACATCTCACGGATCGGCAGCGTCGTCTTTACATCGAAGTAGCTCGGGAACACTCGTCTCCTTTCCCTTCGCCATTCGAGACAGATGAGAACACTTCCCCATTGGTCAGTCAGCCCTTTCGGACCGATCCCCCTCGAAGGGGGACCCCTGCCCTTTCCCTCATCCCAGTCGTTTTGGAGCCGACTTCGCCCAGCTCTACCCCCACATCTTCGAGAACCTCCCTCTCCTCGCCTTCCTCTCCATCCCTTAGCCATCATCGACGAACCTCCTCTCGCCCGTCTCTCCCAGGGCAGCCCTATCCTCGACCAGTTGGCACAGTTTCTTCCCCCGTCGTCGTCAATCAGCCCATCCCAATTCCCCCTCCTCATTTCTCCTCTGCTGCACGTAACGATCGGGGAAATTCGCCTTCTACGGAGACGACCCCTGGACCTCCTTGTCCTGTCTGTGCCAGCCCGGACCACGCTTACGTTCAATGCGTGGCTTATTGATGCGGCCTTTGTGACCAACGAGGACACCCTGCTCACTCCTGTCCCCGTATCCACCTCTGTCGACTCTGCGAGACCGTCGGACATCTCGAGTCTGACTGCCCCTTTTGCGTCGAACCATCCAACAAGGAGGACCGCGACGTTGACAATGCCATTGAGCACAATTCAGGAGGACACTCGACTTAGGATTATGTTGGAGTCGGAGCCTCCAGGGTACGAAGGGGGTAATGTTACAGTTGACATTGTCCCCGAGGGTTGCACCATTGCGTTGTCTGATTTCTTTTCGTTTTCTCACATTGAGTCACCTCTCTTCATTTCGGCCGATGGATCCCCTTTGTTTTCCCTTTCTCCGTCTTCGGACTAACGCCTTATCTCTTATCGACTTATCTCTTTATCTTGTACGCATAGCCTTCCGCAGCTTCTGACTCATTCTTACTGCGGATGACTCACTTCCTTTCCATGCGATTCCATCGCATTCCATCTCTATTTCCCTTTATGTCTCTCTCTCGTTCACTGCTACGACATAGCTTGGTCCGTGCTCCGCACTTCCCTCTATAAATACCCGTAGCACAATGGTGTTTGTTCTTTAGCTAGTTCTACGCAATTCAGCGTCGATTCTCAGCTGCCTCGAGCTCTTGGTGTGTGTACACGCAAGATAGAGAGACCCCTCCTTCCAACAAGCTAGAGGCTTGTAGTATTGCTTGACGCTCCCCTTCTTCCAAGCTAGACTTGACGGACTCTTCGTGAGATTCTCGTCTAGGCTTGTGGTTGTACTAGAGGTACAAGACTTTCGATGCCCAGCGTAACAAAAGAACTAGCTCTTCCTTCGCCTCCTGCTTCTGAGCAGACCGCCCAACATTCCGACCTCCACCTATCGTGGCTTTCGTCCCCCTCCCTCCACCTCTCCTTCACCCAGTCCTTCTCGTCCTCCCACTTCCCCACCTACCCCCACCATGTCCCGCCCTGAGCTAAAAGCTGGTCTCCCTGACGCATTCTCGGGAGAAACAAGAGATGCCAACCACTGGCTGCAGGACATGAAGGCCTATTTTACGATGAACGCTGCTGTGTATGCAGATGACGCTGTGAAGGTCCTAGTCCTTCTCAACAAGATGACCAAGGGGAATGGAGTTCCCTTTGCGGAAGGATGGTATAGTAAGATAAACGATAATGCCATCCCTGCCACCGATAAAACATTTGCCTGTTTGAAGAAGGACTTCATTGCCACCTTCTACCCATTTAACATCGCTTCCAAAGCTCGTCGAAAGCTTCTTACCCTCCGTCAGGATACCCGCAACAAGGACAGCGAATTCCAACAGTATGTCGCCGAATTTCATCTCCTCACCCAACGGGCCAACATCACGGATGAGCCCACCCTTCTTGAACATCTCGCCTCGGGAATGGACCCCAAACTCGTGGTTATGATCCTCTCCCAACAGACGCAGCCTACCATGGCTAAGGACTGGATCGAGCAAGCGGCGAAGTATCACGCCCAGCAACGCCGCATCGCTGACATCACCTCCAGTCGAGGAGGATACTTTAACAGTTCTCGTCCTGCTAAGGATCCTAACGCCATGGACGTTGTCGCCGTTCGCCTCTCCCCTGTCGAAAAAGCCTGCCATTTTCAGCAGAATCGCTGCTTCGTTTGTCATAAGGTTGGTTGTTGTGCCAACAACCATAGTTCCTCTTCTTCGTCGACCTCTTCGTCCTCCTCTCCCTGCTTCACTCCCTGTCCCCCTAAGGCTCCCTTTGCCCTTGGGAAATATGTCAACCAGATTGTCATGGACCGAAATGTTTCAAAGGAAGAAATTCTTAAGGTACTCCACACCGTCTACGAGGAAGAACCCGTAGAAGAATCCCCTGAAGTATCCGTTGCCACCACTACCGCAGAAACCTCTGATAGCGAAGAGGGTTTTTGAAAAGGAGAACTAGTACGACGTCTACTTCTCCTCATCGTCTTGCACCTGTATTTTGTATGACACCCCATGCCAAATCTATTCGAATCCCCATATCCTTGTCAACAAAAACTGGTGTACAAATCGTCGACCTCTCTGCCCTGATTGATAGTGGAGCAACTGGTAATTTTATCGATCACGCTCTAGTCAAGACCCACCGTTTTCCGACCTCTAAGATTCCTAAACCTCTCGCCGTCTCTAATGTCAATGGAACTCCCAACCAAAGTGGCGTCATCCGTCTCAAGACAACCCTCCTTTTGCGAATCGGAGATAACGAAAAACTTCGTGATTTCTTTGTGATCAACTGCAGAAAGGAAGCTGTCATTTTAGGCCTACCTTGGTTACAGGACGCCAATCCCAATATTAACTGGGGAACTGGCATCGTGTCCATTCCAGATCGCCCTTCTTCTCCTTGAAAGGATGACCCCGCTGCTCTCTCTCAAAGATATTTAGTTCGTTATCTCTCCGACTCTACCCTCTCAATCCGAAAGACCACTCTCTCTACCGAACTCGCTATGGAAAAGGAGAAGGAAAAGGTTATCCTCCCTCCGGAACTCGCCTCTTTCGCTGACGTCTTCGTGAAACCTCCTGACAGAACACTCCCCCCTTCTAGACCTTTCGACCATGCCATAGAACTTAAAGATTCTTTCGTCCCCAAGGTGGCTAAGGTGTACCCGCTTAACCCAAAGGAACGCAAAGCATGTAAAGAGTTCATCACTGAACACCTCGCCTCTGGAAAGATTTCTCCCTCGAAATCCCCTCAAGCCTCCCCCTTTTTCTTCGTACCCAAGAAAGATGGCTCCCTCCGTCCTTGCCAAGACTACCAGTATCTCAATGAGCATACGGTAAAGAATGCTTACCCACTCCCCCGCATCTCCGACCTCGTGGACCAACTCCTCCCGTCTACCATCTTCACTAAGCTTGATATCCGCTGGGGGTACAACAATGTGCTCATTCAACCTGAAGATCGATAGAAGGCTGCCTTTATCACTCCCGAAGGCCTCTTCGAACCAAATGTCATGTTCTTTGGTTTTTGTAATGCTCCACCCACCTTCCAAGCCCTTATGCAGCATATTTTTGGTGATTATATCGTGGAAGGATGGCTTATTATATACATGGATGATTTTCTGATCCACAATGCGGACCTATCCCAACACTGGGATCTCGTTAAAAAAGTTCTCCAACAAGGTCGCAAACACAAATTATACTTCAAGTTGGACAAATGTATTTTCGCTGCGCCCGAGGTAGAATTCCTTGGTCTCGTTATCCGCGCTGGGTCATTACAGATGGATCCTACTAAGCTTTCCGCAATCGAAACTTGGTCCCCCCCTCGCTCTGTCAAGGCAGTCCGTTCTTTTATTGGTTTCTGCAATTTCTATCGAAAGTTCATCCCCAATTTCTCTACTCTCGCCTGCCCTCTCCTTGACCTCACCAAAAAGGACACACCTTGGGATTGGTCCCCCGCTTGTGAAGCTGCTTTCCACCACCTCCAATCCACTTTCCTCGCCAAACCTGTTCTCGCCATGCCCGATGTCACCCGTCCTTTTACTGTCATGACTGATGCCTCTCTCACCGCCTCTGGCGCAGTCCTCATGCAGCCTGATGGCAACGGAGACCTTCATCCATGTGCTTACCTATCCCGTACCTTCTCTCCTGCCGAACGAAATTACGACATCTATGACCGGGAACTCCTTGCAGTCATCTACGTCCTCGAAGAATGGCGTCATTACCTTCAAGGAACAGGCCTCCCTGTCACTATTTTGACCGATCACAAAAATCTGACCTACTTCTGCCAACCTTGTAAGCTCTCTCGTCGCCATGCTCATTGGCAATTTTTCCTCCAGGATTTCAACCTATCTTTCCATCACCTCCCTGCCTCCACCATGGCTCCTGCCGACGCTCTCTCTCGCCGCGACAACATCGACACATCCTCCGACAATGCCGATGTTACTCTTCTCCCGGACCCCCTTTTTGTTTGCACTCTTGATACTGCTATCTCGTCTAAACTTTCTTCTCTCACGTCTTCCGATCCTTTTGCTTCTGCTGCTCTTTCCACCCTCAATGAGGGAACTTCTCTTCTTCCTCGCGCTTCTTGCCACAATTGGGAATTTTCTGATGGTCTTCTATATTTTCGTCATCGCCTTTTTGTTCCAGAACCGCTTCGTCGGGATATTGTTTGCTCTTGCCACGAATCTCCCTCTGGGGGTCATGGTGGAGTTCTTCGCACCCAAAACCTGGTCGCCCGCGACTATTGGTGGCCGGGTCTTTCTACCTTTGTTCGTCGTTTCGTTCTTGGGTGTGCCACTTGTCAGGCCTCCAAAGTTAATACCCATCCTTCCACTCCTCCGCTTTTCCCTCTTTCTTCTTCGGCTACACGCCCTTTTCAGCAAATTTCGATGGACTTCATTACCAATCTTTCTATTTCCTCTGGTTTCAATTCTATTTTGGTCATGGTCGACCATGGGCTTACTAAGGGGGTAATTTTCCTTCCTTGTCTCAAAACCTCCTCTGCCGCCGATGTTGCCCTCCTCTTTTTCAAACATATCTTCCCTCGCTTTGGTCTCCATGACAGATGCATTTCGGATCGCGGTCCTCAGTTTGCCTCTGCCTTCGCTCGAGAACTGGCTTGCCTCCTGAAGTATGACCTTGCTCTCTCCTCCGCTTATCACCCTCAAACAGATGGAGAAACCGAGCGAGTCAACCAGGAGCTGGAGACCTATCTCCGCATCTTTTGCGAAGGAAAGCCTGATGCCTGGGCCAACCTTCTTCCCATGGCAGAATTCTGCCACAATTCCTCTATTCATTCTGTCACCGGTAAAACTCCATTTTCGCTTATCCTTGGCTACGAACCCCGCGCCTACCCTCCTATCAGCAAGACATTCCTTCCCAATCTTGAATCCTGCCTATCTTTGTTATCCGAAGCAAGGAAAGAAGCCCTTGACGCCCATGAATGTGCCCAATGCCTCATGAAGGAACGCGTCTCATCCCACTTTACCCCATGGAAAGTCAGAGATAAGGTCTGGCTCGATAACAAAAATCTTCATCTCCGCTACCCTTCTAGAAAACTATCCCCTAAGCGAGAAGGTCCCTTCGAAATTTCCCAGGTCTTATTGCCCATATCATACTGCCTTAAACTTCCCCCACGTGGCGCATTAACGACACGTTCCATGCTTCCAAGTTATCATCCTATCGTGAGACTCCAGAACATGGCCCGAACTTCCTATCTCCTCCTCCCAATCTGATTGATGGAGAAGAAGAATACGAAGTGGAGCAAATTCTTTCCCACAGAGGAACACGCGGCCGTCGCCAATACCTCGTGTCGTGGAAGGATTGGCCTTCTTCGGAAAACACCTGGGAACCGGAACGGAACCTGTCAAACACCGCCTCCCTCCTCTCTGCATATAAGGCCCATCATCCCAAAGATTTCCCTCCATCGCCTTGACATGCCTCGCCGTCCCACTCGTCGAAATACACCCCCATCTTCTTACTCCCATACTTTCGGCCTCTCTTATCCTAGTCTTCCTATCATCCCAAACCTCTTTCCCTCTCATATTCGCGATGCTCTTTTCACCGCTGTTCTTGAAACTCCTGATCTGCTTTTTACTTTGGAACAGAATGTGTTTTCTTCTTCGCTTCCACATGCCTCTTTGTATAATGGGATTCGTCTTTACCATACATACCTTCGCCTTCGCACTTACAACTCTATTTCTTCTTCTTCCTCTCCTTCTCCTGTACATGCCGCCATACTTCAGGGACTAAC
This sequence comes from Garcileccinum viscosum, assembly GCA_038090455.1. Classification (NCBI taxonomy): domain Eukaryota; kingdom Fungi; phylum Basidiomycota; class Agaricomycetes; order Boletales; family Boletaceae; genus Garcileccinum; species Garcileccinum viscosum. The sequence goes on along the minus strand of JBBPMT010000847.1, from coordinate 4,511 downwards.
GGACCTTCGCACTAATACCTTTTCCATCCTGGCCGACTCCGGATTCTCTGACGCGGTGGCATCCCTTCACCCTGCCCGTCTATGGGATGTCCTCCGCCCACATTGGGACTCCCTCACTGATCGGCAACGCCGCCTCTACGTCGATGTCGCTAGGGAACATTCATCTCCGTTCCCTTCCCCATTCGAGGTTAACAAGAACAATCCTCCTTCGACCAGTCAGCCCTTTCGGACCACTCCCCCTCGTCAGGGGACCCCAGCCCTCTCGCTCATCCCAGTCATTCTGGAACCGACTTCGCCCCACTCCACTCCTGCCTCCTCTAGAACCTCGCTCTTCTCGTCCACCTCTCCATCCCTTAGTCGCCAATGACGTACCTCCTCTCATCCATCTCTCCCAGGACAGCCCTATCCTCGCCCAAGTGGAACTGGTTCTTCCCCAATTGTCGTCGATCAACCCATCCCGGTTCCCCCTCCTTATTTCTCCGATGCTTCACGGAACGATAGGGGAAATTCACCTATGACTGAGACGACCCCTGGACCTCCTTGTCCTGTCTGTGCCAGCCCGGATCACTCTTACATTCAATGCATGGCTTATCGATGCTGCCTTTGCAGCAAACGAGGACACCCCGCTCACTCCTGTCCCAATATCCACTTCTGTCAGTTGTGCGAACACACAGGACATCTCGAGGCAGACTGTGCCTTTGGTGGAGAACCATCCGATGAGGAGGACCGCGACGTGGACAATGCCATTGAGCACAATTCGGGAGGACATTCGACTTAGGGTTATGTTGGAGTCGGAGTCTCCAAGGTACGAACAGGGTAATGTTACAGTTGACATCATCCCTGAGGGTTGTACTGCTGCATTGTCCCACCCCTTCTCTTTCTCTCATTTCGATTCACCTCTTTTCCTTTCAGCCGACGGATCCCTTCTCTTTTCTCTTCCTCTGTCTTCGGACTAATTTCTTATCTTCCTATCTTCGTATCTCCTTATCGCCTTATCTCCTTATCTCTTTATCTCTTTTGTACACATAGCCTTCCACAGCTTCTGACTCATTCTTACTGTGGATGACTTATTCCCTTCTATGCAATTCCATCGCATTCCATCTGAATCTTCCTTTTTTGTCTTTCTCTCATTCACTGCTACAACATAGCTTGGTCCATGCACCGCACCCCTCCCTATATATACCAGTAGCACGATGGTGTTTGTTCCTTAGCTAGTTCTATGCAATTCAGCGTCGATTCTTAGCTGCCTCGAGCTCTTGGTGTGCGCACGCAAGATAGAGAGACCTTTCCTTCGACCAAGCTAGACTTGATGGACTCTTCGTGAGATTCTCGTCTAGGCTTGTGGTATTACTTGACGCCCAGCGTAACAGTTGGTGACATTGGCTGTGACTTTTTCATGATGTTCTTGGTAATCTATTATAATTGAGGCAGTGTATGCGATTCTGCCTGCTGAGTTGGTTGTTCCATCTATGTTGTAGACCGGGATTACGAGATCTAGGGGTTGCATTGGAATTCAGTTTTCCTTTGCCCATTTTTGGTCGATAAATATGCCGGTTGCACCACTGTCTAGCAGGACTTGACATTCTGTTTTTGTAGTTTTTGTGATTATGTTGATTTTTACAAATAGCTCGTGGAGTGGTTTTATGGTTCTCACGCATCACTCCGTCAGGTTCGAAGACAAGCTATTTTTATTTTTTGTATAAATGGAATTAAGTGTCACTTCCCAGTGACTGTGCTCCTTTTCAGAGATTGCCGTTTTGGTTGAGTCGTCTGGTAGGCTACCACATCAAGATGATGGAGATGAAAAGCTATCTAAATTACAATTGGAATCGAGATCGGAAAAGCTATTTGAAGTATGTAAAGTAAACGGGTGAGCACTATCTTGGCGTCGCACCCTCGATCGAACTGGTACAAGATTAAAGAAACTATTTGAAGAAGAAGAAATGAAACTAGGGTCTGTATCAGTTAGACTACTACCTGATGTAGCTAACCTTACTCTTTTCCCTGATGTGCCTCGAGATCTTTGAAGTAAGCTCGGGCTGTGTCAAAGTCCATACCGTGTATTGCAGTTTGCTAATTCAGTTGACCCATTGGTCGCGGATTGGAGAGGGTGGCAAGAGGTGGTTGCGGGGGTACGGCATGTTGGTTTGATGAAGCAGTTCCTTCTGCAGCACGTACACGTTTTGATTTAAATTGGGAGCACTCCTTGCGGTGTCCTCTGCATCTAAAACCACACTCGGCACAGGTGGTGCTCTTCGCCTTGCAGTCTCGTGCCAAGTGGCCTTCTTTGCCACAGTTGTAGCAGCCTCAGGTAGAGCAGCCTATTTCTTCCTGATTGTCAGAGGTTTGTGTGTGATCAATATCCATTGCATTCGGATCGCAGTGTGAGGAGGATTGGAATTGAGATTCGAATGACTCGATTGTGTTGGCGTATTTTTGGACCATGGTGATGAAATCATGGAGGCCAGCGGGCCTTTCTTGCTGCATGAATATGTGTTTGACGATGTCTTGGCGTACTGACTATTCTAGGAGGATTACGCCAGTTTCTTCCTCTATTTGGGCTTGGTTGTAAAGAGCTAGCCATTGTGTTAAGAAGACTTGTGTCTTCTCATTGCATCCTTGTTTATGTGCCATTAGTCGGCGTGTGGCTATTTCTTTTTCATTCCCAATTCAGAACCGATCATTTAGGAGTTTTTCTATCTAGGCTAGTGAGAGCCAAGGGATATTGTTGTCCCTTCGCTTCTTTATTTTGGTTCTTGCCCAGGCACCTGCTCCATTCTTGTCTTTTTCCCTGCTGTCTACTCCTATGCAGGAGAATACTGCCAGATTCCAGTCTTTCTGGCTGCCAAGTCTTTGTTCGCCAAATACGGATAGATTTGTCTCCCGGAACACAAGCATTTTCATCCACCATTCATCGAACTTATTATATGACCCATTGAATAAGCCTGGGTCCTTGATGACCTCTGCACGCTTTGATTTTGGCTCATCGAAGCTATGTACGGGCTCCTCTTCTCATTCCTCTCTCTCTTGGTCCAAGCAGGCCTCGAGATCGCAGTTTTGCTGTTTAGCCACGGTCAGCCGATCCATTGTTTGTTGCAGCAACTTGCTCAGCGATGTGAGTTGATCTGCGAGTCAGGCAGCGCTGTTTGTTGAGGAGCCGAGGCGACAGCTGCTCATTGTTGGAGTGGTCATGTCCGAGTCCAGAGGGTCTGGCAGATTGTACAGGTTGCTCATTGTAGTTGAATTCTATGTGACTTTGGTAGAAGTCGAGAGTGTCATCTTTTAATATGGGTGCTTTATTGAGGCAGTGCTCCAAGAATTCGTTTTGGAGCCAAAGGGGAAAGTCGGGGGCAAATTCAAGTGCGTAAGGTATGTCACGGACAATTATGTCATTAGGGTCAAAATCTTCATCGATGAGGAGGCACTCAGAGATGTCAATGGAGATTGCAATGTAGTTTTTGTTTTGAAGGGTGTGCCAATTGTCTCCATAGAGGTCTGAAAAGTTCATATAATGTCTGTAAAGTAAAACTCCTATGCATTGCGGTCACACAGTTACTCCGCGAAGTCGATTACGAGGGGGGAAACCAGGTTCTGCCTGGCTATAGCTGACATTTTAGTATGCCGAGACTGCGACTCTTTAACTCGTAGATATCGTGATGCGAGGTTTGCACGGTATGCTCTGCTGCGCTGACCCAATATGCGCTAAGGGTTTGATCCTTATTTTTCTGCAGCTGGAAGGGTCCTCTCAATTGAGGTCTACCCCAGCAATGCAAACAGAAGTAATGCTGGACGAGCGTATGTATGCAGTGGAAACAAGGTTGCAGTCCTTGTACTATCATGGTGTAACTGGCCTATTTCAAGCTAGCACCTTAACTCTGGTGATTGAGTATAGACCGAGACAATCCCTTGACGCTGGGAGCCACATATGACAAGGTAGAAAGTAAAGGTGGTGGCACATAATGGTGCTGGTGAGGTGAGGTAGTTGAAAGAGTCTGTTCTTATGAAAGCAACTACTAGCCATCCACAACTAGGTCACCTCGATAATCACAAACACTAAGTAGGGGAGCATGTAAGGGCTAGGAGGAATCTAACCAGAACAGACTGAGATCTGCTGGTCATTGTATTGCAGACTATATACTATACAGGATTGTGCACGGACCACCTGAGGGCCGGTATTACTACAATAAGACTTACTAAGGTATGCTATATATGGCTATATGGTTCTCATGAGTGTGGGAGTATTCTCATGAACAGGGTAAACATGTGTGAGGCTATGCTATGATGTCATAGATAAGAGATAAGGTCACGTGCTGTCACATGACTGATCATGTAATGAATATCAAGTTACGTGATTGAGGGAATGAAGGGAATAAAATAGAAAAAGTTAGGTTCCGTAGGAAGGTCGTAACAGCTATTGTAATGGGCACATAACTGCAGTATCTGATGCAGCTTTACATGCATTCAAGGCAGTGCTGTTTGAGGGATTTGCAGTTGAGAATTTGGACTGTGAC
>JBBPMT010000846.1:0-11036 GCA_038090455.1 Garcileccinum viscosum | reverse complement strand
TGTATCTTGACAGTGTGTGAACATAATCACATGACCCAGGAGGCAATGTTGTAGCCAAGGGTTTGCTCTTTATTTGTTCTCACCAAAGCGAAGTGAAATTCCCACAGGTGATTGTGGGGCGCTTTGCGCCCCAGTTTGTGGTTAGGCATTGCAACAGTTTTGCACCTCACTGTACATACCTATACAATGCTCAATCCAATTGAAGATTGAAGAAACCAAATGAAGAATAATGGTTGATCCCATTCAAGAATTTTTCATGGAAAGAAGCCTGATATTTTCTATTTCTGAGTCTTTGGATATAGAGCTTATGGTTTTTACCAAAAGAACAACAAAAGAACAAATTAACACCTAAAGCAGAATCAATGATATTCATTAGATATGAACAAGATTCAAAAGCTTGGAAATTCTTTTGCCCTACCCACAAAAGGACATATATCTTCTCTATAGCAACTTTTAATGAAAGTGATTTCTCTTATTGTTTTAGGAAACTTGCTCTGATAAACAAACTTTCCTTTATCCCAAACCCATCAAATCAGGACGAAACCACCAACCTCTCAAAAGAAACTACACCTAGTCCAGATACCTACATACATGTTCCCATAAATCAACAACTCCAAGACTTACATAATCAACCATCATCTAATCCTTCCATATCCAAAACTCCCTCAGAGTTATGGGATTTTTCCCTTCTTAAAGAATTTGAAGATGTACCTCTCAATAATGAAATCAAGAGAGAAGATCCAGAGAGAACCCATGCTCCTGAAACACCAGAAAAGATTGATAGAGGACAAAAGCAATTATCTTCTGAAGTTCAATTTCATACTTCACCTAACTGATGACATCAACATCAAAGGCATGGATATGAAACTGAAGAAGATCTAGATTCCTCTATTCCTGAATTCCCACAAGAATATTGTGGAGTATCCAAAGAACCTACTGATTTAAGACCATAACATTGGTTACCACCAAAAAGAACACCAGAAGAAACCATTCCTAAATTTAGAACATGTACTCATCAAAATTGACAGAATAGAACCTCATTAGAAGAACCTCCAACACAAATTTAAATTTCTGCTCAATTACCCAAGCCATGATTCTTACCCAATAATATCTATGGAGATAAGACTCCACTAGAGATTGAATGGGATTTTCTTTCCACAAAAAAAGACCTAATGGAAACAATTCAGAAGGAGTCATCTCCACAAGAAATTTCCATGGAACAAAGTGTTCCCATGAGATCTAATTCAGATGAGTTCAATATGAAAGATTTATATGATCCACCTAGAGAACCTTTTTTACATGCCTGGATGAGACATTACATGATGCATGCCACCACAGCTGTTGGTGTTACCCTAGTTCATTACTAAGATATTAAAAAGTTCTCATAAAAAGAACAATCTTTATGGCATGAGGCTATGAAAAATAAAATAAAATTTCTACATGATCAAAGAGTCTGGGAACTTGTTGACTTACAAAAAGGTCATAAACCCATAGCCAGTAGATGGGTATATGCAACCAAAAGTGATGGTAAAAAGAAAGCTTGCTTTGTTGCAAAAGGTTTCACACAAATATATGAAATAGATTTTGAAGTTTCTTCCCCATTGTACACTTTGAAACAGTCAGAATATTCTTAGCACTGGCCACACTAGAAGACTAGGAAATTTAGGCCCTAGATGTCAAGGCAGCCTTTCTCTTTGGAGAACTTGATGACAATGAGAAGCTCTACATGGTTCAACTAGAAGGTTTCATTGAAAAAGGCAAAGAAAACAAAGTTTGTTGATTATAAAAAGCTATTTATAGGCTCAAACAAGCCACTCTCAAATGGAATCAAGCTTTGCATAAATCCCTTTTAAAAATGGGATTTAAACAAACAATGTCAAATGCAGGTGTCTACATCAAATATATTGGAAAGGACAAAATTGTTTTCCTTGTTTATGTTGATGATGCACTCTTCATGGGTAGTAATAAAAAGCTACTCCTCAAACATATCAAGATCTTTACAGATCAATGGAAATCCAGATTACTTAGCAATGCCAAAGAATATCTTGAAATAACAATTATCAGAGGCTGCTCCAAATGCACTTTGAGATTAGATCAAATATCTTATGCTGAGAAAGTAATCAAATGATTCCAGCTAGAGAATGCCAAATATGCCAGAACTCCACTTTCTTCTGGGTATAATCCTAACAAATATGAAGAAGTCGAAGATCCAAGACATAAACAGAGATATCAATCTGTTATCAGCTCTCTCCTATACATTATGTTAGGAACATGATATGACCTAGCCTTTTCTGTCATCAAAATGTCTTCATACTCTGCTAATCCATCAGAAGACCATCTTAATTGAGTTTTATACATTTTTCAATATCTCACTTATACAAAAGATGTGTCAATTATATACAACAGATTATCAAAGAAGTCAACCTTTACAACATATTGCAATACAGACTGGGCTAGAGATACAGAGACAAGATGATCAACTACTGGATATTCAATAGAACTTGCAGATGCAATTATCTCCTAGCCTAGCAAACAACAGAAAGTAATTGCTATGTCTTCTACAGAAGCTGAATACATGGCAGCTTCTAGAGCCACACAACAAATTGCTTGGATATGGACTCTTCTTTCTGAAGTCAGAAATCAAATCAAATATCCTGTATCCTTGAATTGTAATAATCAAGAAGCTGTCTTTCTTGCTTCAAATCCAGCTCAAGAAGGAAGATCAAAGCACATTGGCATACAATATCATTACATCTGAGAAGTGATACAAGAATTCAAAACCATTGAATTATTCTATATATCTACTCAAGATCAAAAGGTGGACATCTTTATGAAGAACTTAATCTTTGATTGTTGCAGACATTGATGGGAGCTATTGAGGTAACCCTAAAGTGAGGTTGTACTTGAGGAAATGCACTAGTAATGAGGTGCTGGTAGTCCACAAGGAGGGTTTGCTATAAGACCTCTGCAGTAGACTATACTATGGTTGGAAACCAGGATAAGAGATAAATGGAAATTGAAAGCAACAACTAGCAGATGCTAGGTCACCTTGATAATCACAAGCTCTTTAAAAGGATCCATATAGGCTAGATGGAAACTAACCAGAACAGACTGAGGTCTGCTGGTGCTGTATTCATACTATATATACAAGTTGACAATGTGCACGGACCACATGAGAGCCGGTACTATTATGATAAGTATTGGTAATGTAAGCTATATAAGGCTATAGTGGTCTCACAAGTGTGGGAGAGTTCTCATACATGTGTAGGGCATGTGCTATGATGTCATAGTCTAGACCTATGATATACCTATGTAAGTGATAAGGTCATGTGATGAATATCAAGTCATGTAATTGAGAAAACTATCATCAATAAAGGGAAAAGTTAGATTTCTAACAAAAGTCATAACAGAAATTCCATTGTATGAAACTTAGATAGGATGATAGTTGATTGCTGAGAAGAACTAGACTAGGGATCTAGTCTTCAAAGCCCATGTATTAGATACTATTAGGTACAGTGCATAGACCATGCCTTAAGGTCAGGCACCTGCTATCTATGGCTATTGTATGATGTAGTAGTCCATGAGATAGTCATGTAATAAGTAAAGCCTTGAGGCAACAATGTGGTGTGGCAGAATGGAAGCCAGGGACTGTGTAAATGAAATGGAATATATATCATAATGTGGCAAATCTATAGATATATGAATAAGATTGAGATCCATCAAGATCTATCAAGATACAATGAGGATCTGGGATCTGGAGATACCATCAGTGATAAAGGGGAAGGCTAAGGATCTATAAGATATGAGTGTCTATAAAAGTGTCAATAGAAACAAACAAAGAATAAATGATAGGTCACATGATGATAAGTGTTTATGGTGCTGATCATGTGATTTGATAAGATAAATGGTAAGCATGGGGAGATAAGAAAAAGGGAACAAGCTGGATGTGGAACTCTAGACTAGGGTCTAGTTAAGTTGGGACCTAGTTCACAATATTGACAATTTCTGCAAAGAATGTCCATCTTGGTTTATCTGGATATCCTTAATAGATTCTGTATAAGTATCAATAATCAGAAGTATTGAGAATTTAATATTTCATACTATACTTAGCTATGTCTTCATATAAATTGTTTTCTAGAATATTCTATATTACTGTACATCTCTTTTATTACTCATCTATCATATCATAGATAAGAGGGGTTTATCCCATTGGCTATTGCTAATATGACTACTCATTTATAGTAAATATTTGACTCATATAGATCAGAGTTTTTTCTGCTATTGGTTAGAACTTTATAGAACTCTTATCCAATATTACTATATATGAACATTGTATGTAGTATATAAAGGGTTCTATCAGACCCTGCTTCATTATCAGAATCACATCATCTTCTATCATATTACTTGTGTATTCTAAGAATATATTTCTAAAGCAAGTTATCTTTGCTCCACTCTATATCTCTAGTAAGTTTTCTACTAGAGATCTACTTGTATTCCCATAGAATTTGATACCTTGAAATCTATCCAGTCCAAGTTCTATAGTTACTCTAGTGTATAAAGGGTGAGTATACTGACAACTCATCACTGTCTATCCAAACAGAGACATTGGTGGATTTAATATCCATGAGATCAATGAAGTTAAGGAACTGTTTCATTTGAGTTGCAGTGACACTGCTGATACAAGCCCTTTTTCAGACAGGTGTTATTTATTGTGTAGCACTAACTAAATAACCTAGTCCTACATGATACACTAAGGAGGTGGCTGAAGCTACTGCTCTGAGGAAAAATGCACTTATGCACATCCATGGTCTGTAGGCAGTATGAGACTAACATGCCACAAATCTTGGCATTGCTGTACTAAAGTCATTTGTGGTGATGTGTAATACCTTGTCTAAGCTGCCACCAAGGAAAAGCATTGTTAGAGTGAGCAAAGGCTATGGGCTAAGCAGGAACTTGTGGGATGCTGTGAGATGAATCATGAAGACAAGAAGTTGGCTCAATAGTGGTTGGAGGAGACAAGAGAAGATGGAATTAGTGATCATGTCAGGATGATCAAGTGTGTCCATAGGCTCTGCATAATGAAAGAACTGGATTGGTAAGAGGTGGTGGTGATGGGGCTCTGAGATCTTCTGATGAACAGCCAAAACTTAGTTCTGATGACTTATGCATATATATGCCCATTTCCATGAGCCATTGACAGTGGTCTCAGGCTCTCCTCCATTTCTAAATCATATTGATTCAATTATGTGCCTTACAGCTATGGCATGTTGAGTATAACTACTGGCTATGATTTTTTTGTAATCTAATGAAATGCAGCCACAACTTGCAACTGCCAATAATTACTAAAACTGCTGTAATCATTTGATACCATTGACAAATAATATGTTTTTCATGGTCATGGATGCTGGAAAACATTGTATACATACATCACTGATTTTTGTTAGCAGATTGTGACAATCAGTGACAAGATTTGACACTGATATTATATAATGTCATCGTCACTGTTTTCCATTTGTTAAGACACTACCTTTATGTGACTCAGACACCTTTTAATAGTGACTTTACTTCCCATAGTGAGTACACTCTAGTACATTATGGCTACAAGTCATAATCCTTGATTATCTTGATATCAGTTCCAAGTTCAGATGTATCCTTCAGAGCATCTTTTATCTTTTTGCAAAGCAAGTTAAGGAATAACTTCTGTTGCTCACATGGAAATGTGAATGAATCGCCCATGTACTCTAATCTGCTGATAAAGGCTTCAGGTTCCTTGTTGAGGTGTAAGGGAGTATACCTGATATGGTGATGTATGGAGTCTTCTTTAGATGCAGGCTCTCCATCTAGACCTTTAAAACCATTGAATATTCGCATCATAAAGATAATGCCTTTTGATCCATCAGCAGTCACACAGTGGAGAGCACTCCAGAAACCAACTTTTTTCATCTGTGCACTCTCCTTTGATGTCATCACCTCGACATGTCATTTCATAGTTTGTGTATATGCAGTGGAAAACAATGTCAGGCTCTTCCAACTCTGACACATGTTCAAATTTGATATATGTGATCAAAAGGTTAGACATGTCTTTGTAAAACTTGATGACCTTGGTCATTTTTGGGTTGTCTGTGCCAAATGGTCACTTAAGGCGCAGACATGAGTTTGGAGAGCCTTTTGGTGCCACTCAAGCTAGCAGTTCCTTTGATCTTTCAATTTCAGCATTGTGTTCACAAATGGCATTCTGGACTGTTGGCTTAGCTTGAATGAGCACCAATCAAATGGAGAGAAACTGTCCTAACCGGAATGCTCTAGTTCAATGATATGTTTCATTTGTTTGTCAATCAAACTTTCCTTAGCCTTGATGACCTCTTGGAGGTGCCATATGTCTTGCTCTGTGGCAAGCTTTTCCTTGTTGGCTGCTTTCCTAGTCAAAAAATGGAGTGCGAGTGCCTAGCCCATATGAGAGAGTGGCTCAAGTCCCATTAACTGAGTAGTGAGCTCCTTGATGAGAGCATCCTGTGCTGGGACGTGTCAGTGGGTATAACGAATCATCAGACCCCAACATACCTTTAGCATACTCTTCATATTGTATCTGTAGCTGTTTGAGGATTTGCTCAGGCTCCATCTGGCATATTCAGAACAGTTCTTCTAGTTGTTTTGACAATGCATCTTGCTGAGTCTCCAGCTATAATCTATGTTATCAGGTTCCAAACAGCAATGTAAGAAGGGAAATATACATCTTTCACCTTCTATTTCCATCTATTCAATTGCTTCTGGCTCTTTGCATTGGATAAAGAGTGAGTTTTCTTTGCTCCTGTGGTGGTGGTGGAATGAGTAGTCATCCATACATTAGTCTCCCTGTCCTCTTGATCTAGTTCCATTGTGTCTTCAATGACTTGGTTATTTTTTGTGGACTTCAATTTTGTTGACTTTTGATCCTGTCAAACATTCATGATGGCAGCAGCTTTGGAATGAGGCTTGGTCTTTTGTGCCAGCTTGGGGACTACTTGGGGTTTGCTCTCAGATTCCCAGATGCCTGTGATTGAGCCACTTAGATGAATGTCTCACACCTGTTCAAGACAAGAAAGTGCTCACCCATTTTGTTGTCCCAGGACATGTTGACTATTAGAAAGGGACAATACAAGTCATGTGTGTATGCATCTCATCTAAACAATGGATTGATGTTGATGCCTTCCCTTGATGATTACTAGTACCTAGTGGAATGTGATGTGTTCCTCCAGGCAAATGGAGCCCTTTGTGTGGATTATATTAGACCTTTATAATATGGAAAGCTGGACAACTATGCTACCACATGCAGACTCTTTTAGGCAAAATGTATAGTGGGACACCTAATACTGTACCTCCAATACTATCTGCCCATCTCCTTGGAAAATGCCAAGTCTATTGTTCTTAGGCACTCACAATCCCATCCACGTGCCATCAAAACATCTCAAAACAGCTAAGACCTGTTCTCTTCATCACCCACCACCCACCCTACCCATCCCATATAGAACTTGTATGATGTAATGGAAGAAGCAGCAAAGCATTTTCTATGGTAGAGAAAGTATTCTCTAGTAGAAAACTTACTAGAGGTTTGAAGTGGTAATATGAATTACTTGGTTAGAAGTTGATCTTGTAGATCTGACTAGTTTCTGATAGAAAAGTCATTATCATTCAGGATCTGATTTAGACCCTATTTATACTACTTTGTATATGATTAAGTAATATAAATCAAATAAGGAAGAGCCAATAGCATTTGTAACTCTTATCTGTAGTGACTCATAATAAGTCATTATGACTTTGTAGTAAGTCATAATTACTAATCCTATGTGTTATCTACCAATAGGATAAATAGCTCTTATCTATGAGTCATATGGAATCATAGTGAGTCATAAGGGAAAATGTAAAGATAGATCATTCTAGAATATTAGAATAGAATAATCTAGAATTGATATAGAGAATAGAGAATAGCTAAGTATATCTAAATAATTAGATTCTCAACATCCCACTCAAAGGAAGATCAATGGCTTCCCGCTGTCGATCTCTCTTGCAAATTCAAGACTTCAAGTCTTGACTTGCACCCAAGAGACTCAGAGTCTCAAGAGATACTTTCTAAAGATACAGCAAGTCTTGCTTTACCCCCCTCGTGACACACAAGGCCAGTCCCTCAGTTTCCTCCTCAATCTCTATTGGTATAAACTCACATTGCATAACCATCACTTCTCAACCTCTGGATTACTTCACCATCTTTTTGGCATACAAGATGGCATCTTGATTACTTCTGGCATAAGTCACTTGTTTCATTGCCCTCAAATTGTTTTTGGTGTGGCCCTTTGTTGTAGAACTTTCTGAGTTCCTCCAGATCCCATCTCACTATTCATTCTGTTGACCCTATGTTGTACATTCATCCATAGGTATGTCTTTATTTTTTCTTGACCAATAATAGTTGATGTCATTTCATTCAACTTAGCTAATGTCCCCTCATCCCATTTTTTCAACAGCAATCATTTTTTGTGATTCACTGTGGCCTACTATGTGTGAGTGTTGTATTAGTGTCATTCTGTCATGATTGATTGATCCTGTTTGCTGACAGACATTGTACCACATATGTTTCTGTCAACCCATTGCTATGTTAGTTTCAAACCCTTGGTTCCTAGGATTACCCAGGTATTTGCTAGCCACAAAAGTATAAAATCTTCCTCACTCTTACTTGTCACTAAGGCCTTCTCTCTGCTGTCCAGTATTTTGTGGTGGTGATGTCATTAACAAATATGAAAAGCACCAATATTTTGGAGCTCCAGGGCTAGGTGCTTGCATAATACAGATATAGTGCATATGCACCAACATGTGTGTTCGCTGCTTTAAGGGATGCGTGTGCTCAGATGGAAGAAGACAAGGGGGGGAAGCAGAGTAGTATATGGAATGGTGTTTCTGCACTTATCAAGAAGGGTTGGTTGGGCATAAGAAAAAGGGGTGGGTGAGTGCCTTTATGTCTCATTATGATATTGGAGCATGCAAAACCAGATGACTGAGCAGGCTACATTAACTTGGGCTGCATGTCATTTGAAAGGCACAGAGCTTGCCTAGCCTCAAGGACACATAGCAAGTCCCTTTGACAAAAGCTGTGGAAGCAACCTGAACTATCAGTTACAATGTGCGGTGAGTTCCCAACCTGCATTGGATGTCCATGTTTGACTATGGGACAGGCATTGCAAATCTCCATAAACTTGCATATTTTGTTCTATTCTAGTCAATTGAGGTCAGCACTGTCAGTGCAGCTAGAGGAGGATGTGGAGGGGCCTGGTGTGGCATTAGTATAGGATTTGATCAAATAGTACTCAGGGAAGTTGGAGGTGGATAAGCCTGCCTGGGGCAAGGAGGAGAAGAGTGGGCATGATGAGAGCTCCAAGGAAGAGGAGCAGCTAGTGCAGAATGCAATTGCCAAAGATAAAGGTAGGAATGAGGGTAATAGCTATCATTTCAAGATGATGGAAAGTAGGTTCTGTTAAACCAGATGCATTGATGTTTTTCAATTAGGAAGGATAAATAGTGAGACCCCTTGGCAGATCATCAATTCCAGAGCCTAGCAATGCTGGAGCAAGAGTACCAGTTCATGATGATGGGGGTCAGCATTTTTGCATGCAATTCATGCAGGTGCTGTATATATCAAGCACCACAACATTTTGTTGGCCAGTTTTGGGTAACCAAGCCCTTCATTTGATCTGTGCACCAAGTTGATTGTTGGTATGTTGTGCGAGGAGGGGGTATGCAATGATAGTGGGCAATTGGTCATCAAATCATTTTTCCCTATATCCAGTTTTCTACAGCAACTCTATGTATGTAGCTATTGAAGTCCTTTCCCCAGGTAGCCATCTCCAGCCTGTCCAGCTCCATTTCCAAATGGCCAGCCTTTGCTTCGTCCCATTCAAAGATAATAGAGACCTTTTCATGAATTAAAATGCCTCTTACAGGCTGGATGTTGTTTTTTTGAGCTGCTATGAGCAAGTAATGGTGAAGCTGGAAGAGAGCCACTGACTTGATGCAGTTCTACTTCTTTACCTCAATGACAAGCAAAATTTGGTCCCCATTAGGCACCCTTGGCTTTGACAACCACAAAATCCAGAAATCCTATTCCCCTCACTCTCTGCTTAATATGCTGGGCATAGGAGTCTGCTGTATCCACTGAAGTGTCCTCAGGTTTGTCTTCTTCATCTTTATCCCTCTCTTCATCCTGATTCATACTTCTGCTGCTCTCACAGCTCTGGCCCCTCTGACTTTGGCCTTTAGATCCTCCTCATAGCTCTCTTCCCCTCCTCTGCTTTCTTCCTCCCCTTCCACTTCCCCTCCTTCATCCTTCTGCCTGTTATCTTCTTTTCTGTCCCCCTCCTTCCTATCCTCCCCATCTCCCTCCTTCCCATCCTCATTTTCATTTTCATTCTCTCCCCCCTCTTTGACCTCCTTGCCCTCCTCTTCACTGCCCTCCTCCTGGTAGCCCTTGTCCTCCCAGCGGCAAGCAGCAGTGGCTGCTAGATGGAGCCTGGTTTGGGACTTGATCATGAATTCTTGGCGCACTAGAAAGTACACTTGGAGGTATGTATTTAGGGGCCTATAGAGCAAGGACTCAAACCTCAGTTGAAGCTCCCTAAGCTGCTTTTTCAGCCATCTTGGAAGGGCTGGTGGGTTTGTAGGCAGTTGGCACATCCTTTTCCTTGGGCAGCTTATGGATAGCAGGCAACTCTAGTTCATGCAGGAATGAAGCAGAGGGGTTTTGTAGAGTAGTGAGTTTGGGCAGTGATCTTGCTCTGGGAAGGCATTGAGGATGAAGCCATGTCTTGCTGCATGCACCTGCAATTGAGCCAAGAACAAAGACACAAAGAGCTGGCACTGCCCCTTTCTTTTTTCCTTTCTCCATCTACACATCCATCTCTTGCTTGTCAAAATGGAGTGGCAAGAATATTTGCATGTGCAGCAGTTCTAGCAATGCTAGAGTGCAAGAAGAACACTGCCCAACCCCCTGATGCCAGCAACCCCAGAGCTGAGGT
>JBBPMT010000845.1:0-11043 GCA_038090455.1 Garcileccinum viscosum | reverse complement strand
GTTATATAGTAAAGGCCAAGATGCACTAGATTTAGTTTTTGTTTTATATTAGACTGTGACTGATTGCAAGGCTGGAGTACAAAGACTTTGGATTAGTGACATAAGTGGCATTTTCCCTGTTTTCTTTGTCCTACCATGTTACTTGCTTATTTCTATATCTGTTTTCACCCTTTGTTATCTAGCTACCACTTCCTAGACTCATCTTTCCAAGACTTGTTGTGTCTTGCAGTCTTTTTCATAGGATTCCTGGAGCATGCAAGAGCATTTACTATAGAGGCTAGTACTATGAAATGGGCCTGCTTACCCTTGCAGCTTCTGGATATCTAGTGAGTATTTTCCATTCTGGATTAGATAATACTTTATGTTTTGCCTACTCCTTCTTACTAACTCTTGACTGTTCACAGTCCTTACTATTGCATGCATGTAGCTATATATGATAATCACACTCTTTTTCAAGTGCATATAGTGCCTGTCTATAGTTATTCCAAAAAATACAGTAACTTACTTATACAAGGCATGCTTTTTTATTATTTCTGCATTGCTTTTCCATTTTGATTGATCTTGATTATATTGATATGTGCCTCATCTTCATATATATAAGCTATTATTAGATAGTCTTACACTAGCTCTCAAGTGCATGTATCAATAATATCCATATAATATAAATGCAGATAATCAAACAAGCCAGTCTTGTTCTGATTGAATTCTCCTTAGCCCAAATAGTCTTTGTTAGCGATGTTGGGGCAAGCTATCAGGTATAATCCTAGAATAGGTGTTGATCCAGTAATGAGGATCTGAAAGTCACTAAGGCGGGTTTGGAGGTACCACCGCGATTGACGACTATCGATAGTAGACTTGGAATAAGGGATGAGGAAATCCCGTTCTGTGGAACTCAGATGAGACTATGGATCAATTGCCGAGAAGAACTAGACTGGGGATCTAGTCTTCAAGGCCCATGTATTAAATACTATAAGTACATGCGCATGTTATAGTTGATATCGTCCCTGAGGGTTGTACTGTTGCATTGTCCCACCCCTTCTCATTTTCTCATTTCGATTCGCCTCTTTTCCTTTCAACCGACGGATCCCTTCTCTTTTCTCTTCCTCTGTCTTCGGACTAACTTCTTATCTTCCTATCTTCCTATCTCTTTATTGCCTTATCACCTTATCGCTTATCATCTTATCATCTTATCTTGTATACATAGCCTTCCGCAGCTTCTGACTCATTCTTACTGCAGATGACTCATTTCCCTTCCATGCGATTCCATCGCATTCCATCTCGATTCCCCTTTATGTCTCTCTCTCGTTCACTGCTACGACATAGCTTGGTCCGTGCGCTGCACCGTCCCCTATATATACCCGTAGCACGATGGTGTATGTTCCTTAGCTAGTTCTACGCAATTCAGTGTCGATTCGCAGCTGCCTCGAGCTCTTGGTGTGCGCACGCAAGATAGAGAGACCTTCCCTTCGACCAAGCTAGACTTGACAGACTCTTCGTGAGATTCTCGTCTAGGCTTGTGGTATTGCTTGATGCACAAGAGACCTTTCCTTCGTCCAAGCTAGACTTGACGGACTCTTCGTGAGATTCTCGTCTAGACTTGTGGTAGTATTCGACGCCCAGCATAACAAAAGAACTAGCTCTTCCTTCACCTCCTGCTTCCGAGCAGACCGCCCAACATTTCGTCCTCCAAACCTTATTGCGGCTTCCGCCCCCCCACTTCCCCCACTCCTTCACCCAGTCCTTCTCGACCCTCATCTCCCCCACCCGCCGCCGCCATGTCCCGCCCTGAGCTAAAAGCTGGTCTCCCCGACGCGTTTTCGGGAGAAACAAGAGATGCCAACCACTGGCTGCAGGCCATGAAGGCCTATTTTACGATGAACGCTGCTGTGTATGCAGACGACGCTGTGAAGGTCCTAGTCCTTCTCAACAAGATGACCAAGGGGAATGGAGTTCCCTTTGCAGAAGGATGGTATGGTAAGATAAATGATGGTGCCATCCCCGCCACTGACAAGACGTTTGCCTGTTTGGAGAAGGACTTTATAGCAACCTTCTACCCATTTAACATTGCCTCTGAAGCTCGCCGAAAGCTTCATGCACTCCGCCAGGATACCCGCAATAAGGATAGCGGATTCCAACAGTATGTCGCCGAATTTCGTCTCCTCGCTCAACGGGCCAACATCATGGATGAGCCCACTCTTCTTGAACACCTCGCTTCGGGAATGGATCCCAAACTTGTTGTTATGATTATCTCCCAACAGACGCAGCCTACCACAGCTAAGGATTGGATCGAGCAAGCGGCTAAGTATCATGCCCAACAACGCCATATTGCTGATATCACCTCCAGTCGAGGAGGATACTTTAACAGTTCTCGCCCCTCTAAAGATCCTAATGCCATGGACGTTGATGCTGTCCGCCTCTCCCCTGTTGAAAAGGCTCGTCATTTTCAGCAAAATCATTGTTTCATTTGTCACAAGGTTGGCTGCCGAGCCAGCAACCATTCCTCTTCGTCGACCTCCCCATCCTCATCTTCTGGCTCCCCTCGCTTCACCCCTCGTCCTCCTAAGGCGCCTTCTGCCCTTGGGAAGTATGTTAACCAGATCGTTGCAGATCGAAACGTCTCTAAGGAGGAGATCCTCAAGGTACTCCGCACAGTCTACGAAGAAGAACTGGTAGAGGAATCCCCTGAAGTCTCCGTTGCCACCACCACTGCCGAAACCTCTGATTGCGAAGAGGGTTTTTAAAAAGGAGAGTTAGTACGACGTCTTTCTCTCCTCATTGTTTTGCACCTGTATTTTGTACCATGCCTCATGCCAAATCAATCCGAATTCCCATTTCCCTGTCAGCAAAAATTGGTGCACAAATCGTCGTCTCTTCCGCCTTGATTGATAGCGGAGCAACTGGCAACTTCATTGATCGCTCCCTAGTCCAACTTCATCATTTCCCGACCACAAAAATTCCCAAACCTCTTGCTGTTTCTAACGTTGACGGAACTCCCAACCAAAGCGGAGTTATTCACTTCAAAACGACCCTCCTCTTACGGATCGGAGAAAACGAAGAACTTCGCGATTTCTTTGTCATTAATTGCGGAAAAGAAGCAGTCATTTTAGGCCTACCTTGGTTACAAGATGCCAACCCTAATATTAACTAGGGAACTGGTGTCATCTCCATTCCTGATCGCTCTTCTTCACCTCGACGAGACGATCCCACTGCACTTTCTCAGCGATATTTAGTTCGATACCTCTCTGCCGATCCCACTCTCCCCATTCGAAAGACTACTCTCTCCACCGAACTTGCTATGGAAAAAGAGAAGAAAAAGGTTATCCTCCCTCCAGAACTCGCCTCTTTCACTGACGTCTTCGCGAAACCTCCTGACGGAACGCTCCCTCCTTCCCGACCCTTTGACCACACTATTGAGCTTAAAGATTCCTTCGTCCCCAAAGTAGCTAAGGTGTACCCGCTTAACCCAAAGGAACGCGAAGCGTGTAAAGAATTCATTGCAGAACACCTCACCTCCGGAAAGATCTCCCCGTCAAAATCCCCTCAAGCGTCACCCTTCTTCTTCGTACCAAAGAAGGATGGTTCCCTTCGCCCCTGCCAGGACTACCACTACCTCAACGAACATACCGTAAAGAACGCCTACCCACTTCCCCGCATTTCTGATCTAGTAGATCAGCTTTGTCCCTCCACCATCTTCACCAAACTCGACATTCGTTGGGGATATAACAACATCCTTATTCGACCCGAAGATCGATGGAAGGCTGCTTTCATCACTCCCGAAGGCCTTTTCGAACCCAATGTCATGTTTTTCGGATTCTGTAATGCTCCTCCTACGTTCCAAGCCCTGATGCAACATATTTTTGGAGATTACATCGCCGAAGGATGGCTCATTATCTATATGGATGACTTCTTGATCCACAATGACGATTTGTCTCAACATTGGCTCCTTATCCGCAAAGTTCTTCAACATGCTCGGGAACATAAACTATACTTCAAGTTGGAAAAGTGCGCCTTCGCCACATCTGAAGTGGAATTCCTGGGTCTTGTTATCAAAGCCGGATCTTTACAGATGGACCCCACTAAACTCTCCGCCATTGAAACATGGTCCCCTCCTCAATCAGTCAAGGCCGTTCGATCTTTCATCGGCTTTTGCAACTTCTATCGTAAATTCATTCCCAACTTCTCTACCCTAGCTCGCCCGCTCCTTGACCTCACAAAGAAAGACACGCCCTGGAATTGGTCCCCATCTTGTGAGATGGCCTTTCGCCAACTTCAATCCACTTTCCTTGCCAAACCTGTCCTCGCCATGCCTGATGTTACTCGCCCCTTCACTATCATGACGGATGCCTCCCTCACCGCCTATGGTGCCATCCTGATGCAACCCGATGGAAATGGCAATCTTCACCCCTGCGCCTACCTCTCCCGAACCTTTTCCCCTGCTGAACGAAACTATGACATATATGATCGAGAACTCCTTGCGGTCATTCACGCCCTGGAGGAATGGCACCACTATCTTCAAGGAACAGGTCTCCCCGTCACTGTTCTCACTGATCATAAGAATCTCACATACTTCTGCCAACCTCGCAAACTCTCCCGTCGCCATGCTCATTGGCAATTCTTCCTCCAAGATTTCGACCTATCCTTCCATCACCTCCCCACTTCTGCCATGGCTCCGGCTGATGCACTTTCTCGTTGTGATAATGTCGACACGTCTTCCGATAATGCCGACGTCACCCTCCTCCCGGACACTCTGTTCGTTCGTACTCTAGATGCCGCTATCGCTTCTAAACTTTCTTCTCTTACTGCTTCTGATCCTTTTGCTTCCGCTGCTCTTTCCGCCCTCAATGAGGGGACTTCTCTTCTTCCTCGTGCCTCTCGTAATGATTGGGAATTTTCCGATGGTCTTTTATACTTCCGTCATCATCTTTTTGTTCCGGAACCTCTTCGTCACGATATTGTTCGTTCCTGCCACGAATCTCCCTCTGGGGGTCATGGTGGTGTTCTTCGCACCCAGAACCTTGTCGCCTGCGATTATTGGTGGCCGGGTCTTTCTACCTTTGTTCGTCGATTCGTTCTTGGATGTGCCACTTGTCAGGCCTCCAAGGTTAATACCCACCCTTCCGCTCCTCCGCTTTTACCTCTTTCTTCTTCGGCTACACGCCCTTTTCAACAAATTTCAATGGACTTCATCACCGATCTTCCTCTTTCTTCTGGTTTCGATTCTATTTTGGTTGTGGTCGACCATGGGCTTACTAAGGGGGTAATCTTCCTTCCTTGTCTCAAAACCTCCTCCGCCGCCGACGTTGCCCACCTCTTTTTCAAACATGTCTTCCCTCGCTTTGGTCTTCACGATCGATGCATCTCTGATCGTGGCCCTTAGTTCGCTTCTGCCTTCGCTCAAGAACTGGCTTGCCTCCTGAAGTACAACCTCGCCCTCTCCTCTGCTTATCATCCCCAAACAGATGGAGAAACTGAACGAGTCAATCAGGAATTGGAGACTTATCTCCGCATCTTCTGCGAAGGAAAGCCGGATGCATGGGCAGATCTCCTCCCCATGGCAGAATTCTGCCACAACTCCTCCGTCCACTCGGTCACTGGTAAAACTCCTTTCTCCTTAATCCTCGGCTACGAACCTCGTGCCTACCCTCCCATCGGCAAAACATTCCTCCCCAATCTTGAATCTCGCCTATCCCTCCTATCCGAAGCAAGAAAAGAAGCCTTGGACGCCCATGAACGTGCCCAACGCCTCATGAAAGAACGTGTCTCATCTCGCTTCACCCCCTGGAAAGTCGGAGATAAGGTCTGGCTTGATAACAAAAATCTTCATCTCCGCTACCCTTCTAGAAAACTATCCCCTAAACGAGAAGGCCCCTTCGAAATTTCCCAGGTCTTATTGCCCGTATCTTATCGTCTCAAACTTCCCCCCACATGGCACATTAATGACACATTCCACACTTCCAAGTTATCGTCCTATCGGGAGACTCCGGAACACGGCCCAAACTTCCTATCTCCTCCTCCCAATCTGATTGATGGAGAAGAAGAATATGAAGTGGAGCAAATTCTTTCCCACAGAGGAACTCGTGGCCGTCGCCAGTACCTCGTGTCGTGGAAGGGTTGGCCTTCTTTGGAAAACACCTGGGAACCGGAACGGAATCTGTCAAACACTGCCTCCCTCCTCTCTGCTTATAAGGCCCATCATCCTAAAGATTTCCCTCCACCACCTTGACATGCCTCGCCGTCCCACTCGTCGAAATACACCTCCATTGTCTTACTTCCGTACTTTTGATCTCTCATATCCTAGTCTTCCCATCATCCCAAACCTGTTTCCCTCTCATGTTCACGATGCTCTTTTTGCCACCGTTCTTGAAACTCCTGATTTGCCTTTTACTTTGGAACAGAATGTGTTTTCTTCTTCGCTTCCACACGCCGCTTTGTATAATGGGATCCGTCTTTACCATACATACCTTCGCCTTCGCACTTACGACTCTATTTCTTCTTCTTTCTCTCCTTCTCAAGTACATGCTGCCATACTTCAGGGACTAACGGACCTTCGTACGAATACCCTTACCATCCTAGCGGATTCGGGATTCTCTGACGCCGTTGCATCTCTATATCAGTCTCGTCTATGGGATGTCCTTCGCCCACACTGGGACTCCCTCACTGATCGACAACGACGCCTTTACGTCGACATTGCTCGAGAACACACCTCTCCTTTCCTGTCCCCATTTGAAATCAATGAGAACGCTCCTCCCGAGTCCAGCCAGCCCTTTCGGACCGCTCCCCCTCGTCGGGGAACTCCAGCACTCTCGCTCATCCCAGTCATTCTGGAACCGACTTCGCCCCGCTCCACTCCTACTTCCTCTGGAACCTCGCCCTCCGCACCCACCTCTCCATCCCTTAGTCGCCAACGACGTACCTCCTCCCATCCGTCTCTCCCAGGGCAGCCCTATCCTCGCCCAAGTGGAACTGGTCCTTCCCCAATTGTCGTCGATCGACCCATCCCGATTCCCCCTCCTTATTTCTCCGACGCTTCACAGAACGATAGGGGAAATTCACCTACAACTGAGACGACCCCTGGACCTCCTTGTCCTGTCTGTGCCAGCCCGGATCACTCTTACGTTCAATGCATGGCTTATCGATGCTGCCTTTGCAGCAAACGAGGACACCCCGCTCACTCCTGTCCCAATATCCACTTCTGTCAGCTGTGCGAGCACACAGGACATCTTGAGGCAGACTGTGCCTTCGGTGGAGAACCATCCGACGAGGAGGACCGCGACGTTGACAATGCCATTGAGCACAATTCAGGCGGACATTCGACTTAGGATTATGTTGGAGTCGGAGTCTCCAAGGTACGAACGGGGTAATGTTACAGTTGATATCGTCCCTGAGGGTTGTACCGTTGCATTGTCCCACCCCTTCTCGTTTTCTCATTTCGATTCGCCTCTTTTCCTTTCGACTGACGGATTCCTTCTCTTTTCTCTTCCTCCGTCTTCGGACTAACTTCTTATCTTCCTATCTTCCTATCTCTTTATCGCCTTATCACCTTATCGCTTATCGTCTTATCATCTTATCTTGTATACATAGCCTTCCGCAGCTTCTGACTCATTCTTACTGCGGATGACTCATTTCCCTTCCATGCGATTCCATCGCATTCCATCTCGATTCCCCTTTATGTCTCTCTCTCGTTCACTGCTACGACATAGCTTGGTCCGTGTGCTGCACCGTCCCCTATATATACCCGTAGCATGATGGTGTATGTTCCTTAGCTAGTTCTACGCAATTCAGCGTTGATTCGCAGCTGCCTCGAGCTCTTGGTGTGTGCACGCAAGATAGAGAGACCTTCCCTTCGACCAAGCTAGACTTGACAGACTCTTCGTGAGATTCTCGTCTAGGCTTGTGGTATTGCTTGATGCACAAGAGACCTTTCCTTCGTCCAAGCTAGACTTGACAGACTCTTCGTGAGATTCTCGTCTAGACTTGTGGTAGTATTCGACACCTAGCGTAACAGCGCACAGACCATGCCTTAAGGGCAGGTACCTGCTATCTATGGCTATACGAGATAAGTCCATGAGGTAGACGCATGCTATATAGAAGTAAACAACATGGTGTGGCAGAATGGAAGCCAGGGACCGTCAGAAGATGAAAGAGGGCCACGTACCGCAAGGTGTGGCAGATCTATAGATAGGTGAGAATAAGATTGAGGGAACGAGATCCGAGATCTATCAAGATACAACGGAGATCTGGATCGGGAGATCATATCAGCAATGAGAAGGTGAAGAGCCAAGCATCTATAATAATGTCAATAGATGTAAACAAGAGAATAAACGATAGATCACATGATGACTGGCGTCTATAGTCATGTGACCCGATAAAATACTCGCGAGCGCTAATGTGGGTGGCAATCAAGGAAAGGGGGAAAGCCATATCCGGAACCCTAGATTGGGGTTTAGGTAGGTCACAACAGAGATCACAACACTACACCCTCTCTACGGTCGAGATACCAGATTGACCTATATCGAAGACGAGAGTGGAGTGACCTAGACTCGAGGGTCAGCATCTGGGAGGGAACGTGTGAGGGGAAGAGCTATAGTACAAGGAAAATGTCTATGGAAAACAAGAAAGTGTCAATAAAATCAAGAAAGTGAAGATAAAACTCGCTATCGGTGATAAAGATCAATGTGGGAGGGATAAGGGTGTTCAGGGTCCTATAGCTATAAGTGGGGAGACGATAAAGGAAAAGACTATCTTGCCAATTGATAACAACACAGTTTGTAGCTGGCTATCATGGAAAGGTGGCATCAAAGCCCTATAATCTATCAATCAAAGTCAATTGCACTATAAGAGGAGAGGGGAAGAAAGGGAAATCATTCTGAAAACCAAAGAAAAGATGTATCCGAAAAGTTTCAGATTTTTGCACTTCCGGTTGGCTGTGCTCCCACACTACGATGCCATGGATACCACTCATTATACACTCGCTATGCAGTTTTCCATTAGTCGTCTATCGCTATTACCTTCAGATGCTTTATCAGTGTATCCCTATACACCTACGCCCTCTCTATGAGCGGATTCCAGACACTCATGAGTCAAACTAGAAAAAAAAGATCTCGAAAAAAAATTTCTGCTAGAACTGCAGACGAGAGAGTCGGATGGGGTAAAGATGCGATTAGAGTTTGCCTTCTTTGTGGCGGCTATTGAATTCTATGAGCACCGCCGTGGTGGTACAAATTGTGTGCTGCAACTGCGCTTCCAGTCTCGGGTTTCCTTCTGCTTGGGGGAGCAACCCTTGAACTATCTTGAGGCATCGCTGCGCCTTCAACACGTACTCTGTGAGGGTGTCATCGTCCACTAGGGACCAATCCATCTCTTCACTATCTTTGTCTAAAAAGGAATTGCCTTCTATGGCGCGGATCTCGATGGGGAGGGGTGTCAAAGCCCGGGACGGTGGAGTAAAGGCGGCGGGAAGAGCTGCGAAGTGGATGCGTGGGGTAGTCGCTGGGGATTCCATTTCCCAGGATGAAGCTATCGATGCTATTGGTGATGGGGGGGACTGTCCTATCACACCCACGGTCTTGTAGAATGCATCCAAGGATGCCGAGGAAGTTGCTGGTGATGCGGGCTATGGGGGAACTCTTCTGGAGTATGCCAATGAGGTCGGTGCCTTGGGTTTGCCTTTCAGGAGGCTGCACCTATGATTGCACTTCCTTTTGCGCTCGCTGATTGGCTTCTCGATCTCTTGTGGTTTTAATGACTTGTCTGTCACGGGGAGGATTCATGCATTGAGGAGCTGCACTTGCTCCTTCAGGTCCTTAATTTCCTTGGCCTGTCTCATGCAGACCTCAAGCACTAGTTGTGTGTAGGCAACCGTCAATGCTTTGGTGACAGTGCCAACCGGGAAGGGAGATATGCCCAAAGGGGCCGAGTGGGTAGTAGGGGGACGAGGGGAGGATTTAGGGGTGGCTTGGCTTGCCATGCCCTCTCTATGCTCTATGCCTTCAATAAAGACTTTGGCCTGCTTTGGCCACTTGCTATGTGGTCTAGGCTCGAGTGGACAGTTGACTCCTTTGTGTCCTTTTCCGGAACACCTATAACAAGTAAGCAGTCGGGGACACGCTTTGGCAAAGTGGCCCATTTGGCCGCAATTATAGCAGCACGGGCAATCCTTAGTGAAGTGTGTGCGACTCGTGCATGTCTTGCAAGGGAAGAGAACCGAGTGGATCTCGGGCAATCTCTTATGAAGAGGACCGGCATCCGTGCTCAATGCTCGGGGAGGGGATGCGGGGGTTGTTATGCTGGGTGTCGAATACTAGACAAAGCAAGATGAGAATCTCACGAAGAGTCCATCAAGTCTTACTTGTATGAAGAAGAGGTCTCTCTATCTTGAGTGCACACACCAAGAGCTTGAGGCAGCAAGAATCGACACTGAATTGCGTAGAACTAGCTAAGGAACATACACCATCGTGCTACGGGTATATATAGGGGACGGTGCGATGCACGGACCAAGCTATGTCGTAGCAGTGAAAGAGAGGAAGACATAAAGGGAAGATGGAGATGGAACACGATGGAATCGCGGGAAAGGAAGTGCGTCATCCGCAGTAAAGATAAGTCAGAAGCTGCGGAAGGCTATGTATACAAGATAAGACGATAAGGAGATAAGACGATAAGGAGATAAGATGATAAGGAAAAGTTAGGCGGAGGACGAAGGAAGATTAAGGATAAGAGATCCATCCGCCAAGAGGAAAAGAGACAAGTTAATGTTAGAGAAGGAAAAGGGATGGGACTAAAGGGATATGGATAATCCCCTTGGGCACAGTTGTGCAACAAGGGAAAAAACTCGATGTGAAACTCACCGGTATTTGAGGAGTGAGCAGTCGAAGCAGGCAAGATATTCAAAGAGAATAGCTTGTATTTGTATAGGTCACTTGTAGTGGCCTTATATACTGGTTCTACAGTATTCTCTTGTATGTATAACACATCTGAATAGAGAAAAGTATGTCGAAGATTTGTACTCTAAGATAAAAGATAGGATCAGTTAGGAATGAACTGAAA
>JBBPMT010000844.1:0-11076 GCA_038090455.1 Garcileccinum viscosum | reverse complement strand
TCAGAGTTGGTGTGAAGGGTTGGTGCGTTGAAGGAGAAATCCAAGGTGGAAATAGGAAAACAGAAGGTGGTGCGTGATGGAATAGAGTGGATATCGTGGGTTGCTTTGTATATCGTCTCTGGGTTGAATGAATGTCTGCGTTGTAAATGTGGATCATAGGTGAATCAATTCGAGTTACCAACAATATTGAATCGAGATTCCGCTTCTTAGAAATGGTTATTACATTGCGTATACTTTTCTTTGCTCCAGGCTACTGCCAGTATAGATCCCAGTGTCGGTCTGCCAGAAGGCTGAGCTTGTTATTTATGCAACACAGGTCGGACAGGTAACGGAGAGAGAGATAGGCTACGAGGATGGCTGTTGGGTATGTTAGGTATTTCTGTGATCATCCCGGTTCCCAATTCACCAGCTTCCGCGTTGTCGGCTACTCTCACCGGCCTACTATCCCCCTCCAACAACTTCGGTGGTCGATGACTTCAGCACCTTCTTAATGAGGAATGTAGTTTGCATGCTGAAGTCAGGCTCAATCGTCACTCTGGTGTCACTCGTTACCCAGCTGAGTTTGAAGTTCACTTTGCAAGTTTGTATCAGCAGTGTTGTCAAGGTCAATTTGACTACTCGTCAATAGCAGTCAGTTAATAATTACCTTGTTTACAAGGTCACTAGAGGGGGAGAATTGTGGCTGTGGGTTCCTGGGAATTACACCCGTGGGTAGACAGTACCTTGTTAAGTAATGTATTAGCCTGTTGTTGATTTCATTCGTCTGTCAAAGCTGCCAGTGGTATAGTAGTCAATATTTAATTTTGTCTCTTTCTCAAGGAAAAAAAATGTTAGATCATTATTTCACTACATTTCATATTCTTTGGTCTTTGACAGCTCTCCACCATATTTCTGTTTCTTTGTCCACTTTCATCAACCTCTCATCTTCAACCCTCAAATACTCACTTGGATGTGTTGGCAGTAACTTATCATCAAAATCTCTCAATAACCATATTCCTTCCCTTCCTTGACAGCATGATAGTGCAATGTACACATTGAATGGTGTTAGTGTTTCAGTGGGTGGTGAGGCTATGTTGATGATTGCATTTTGGATTGTTTGGGCTTGTAATTGGTAGTCCATAAATGCATATGCAGTGGTAAGGAGATATTGGGTGTGTACAATGGTCTCCATATAATCTCCTTTTGTTATACTGAATGTGCATTTCATAGGTACAACTGGAATAATATTTTCCTTCAATCCATCAGGATGTAACACTTTTGTCATGTTCATCTTGATTAGCAAGTATGCAGGTGGGTATTTGAGTTTGATGATGGATTTTGATGGTGAAAATTGACTTTCATGTTTATCTAAAATAATCTTCATGATCTCTTCTTGAGTTCCATTTGCAGTGTTGATATTCATTTTGATGTGGAATGTAACCATGACTTTCATTCCTATTTCTATGACAATCATGTTAGTTAGCCTGGACTGTTTTTCTGCCTTTGTACTTCATTTGAAACTTTTTGATGCAATTGCAAAGTGCTCCAATAGTGTTACTGGCTGGTTATCTATAGTATCATGTGCCTGGAAAACAAACAACTGATGTCCTATTTCCTGGCAGTGTTTAAGTGCCATCATGGAGTTCCATTAGCAACAAACTGCATGGTGAGGTATAACCAATATTGTATCTTTCCATTGGAGGACAGCATGTATCTGTGTTGATAAGGGGTCAAAGGAGCTCAAGATGGTGGATATGGTAGTTACCATTTCAAACATGATGAATAACATCAAGCCATTACTCATCAGCAATGCATACTTGTTGTTTGAGTTGAATGACTATCTGGAATCATTCATATGATGTGCATTCTAGCTATTTTTTTGCATCATCTCACAAAAGATCCAAGAGCCAATATAGAGGTTGACCTTTAACTGGAGGAAATTGATGAAAATCCCCAATGAGTATGACATTAACACCACCAAATGGATTATCAGCTCCTGATTGAAAGCAACCGTAGCCTGCAAGACTAGGTCACCTCGATAATCACAAACTATAGATAGGAGTATGTAAGGCTAGGGGAATCTAACCAGAACAGACTGAGGTCTGCTGGTCATTGTATTCAAGTTTATATACTATTACAAGATGCGCACAGACCACATGAGGGCCAGTATTACTATGATAAGACTTACTAAGGTATTGCTATATATGGCTATATGGTTCTCACGAGTGTGTGAGTATTCTCATGAACGAGGTTATCATGTGTGAAGCTATGCTATAATGTCATAGATAAGTGATAAGGTCACGTGATGTCACATGACTGATCATGTGATGAATATCAAGTCATGTGATTGTGAAAATGCAAGGAATAAAATAGAAAAGTTAGGTTAACGAGGAGAGTCGTAACATTACCCCCCTTCTATGAGCGAGATTCCAGATCGCCTATGCTTCAGTGGTGGATCCTGAAGTGAAGTTTTCTATTTTAACGGTAAATAGCAAGTCAAATAGCTCACAGGCCATTTTCAACTTGTGCGGCGCTGTGGGGTTTAACTTGTGAAAGTCTGCGATTGCTTTGCTAGCTGACCTTTTAAGGTTGCTCGCTGATTCCCAGGTCCAATCAGATTCGTCATATCCTTTCCAATGTACCAGGTATTGAAATCCTTGTCCTATGGGATGGGAGTCAACTATTTTCTCCACTTCGAATTCTTCGTTTCCTTTGTCATCTACCGATACCGGTCCAGGATATTGGATGGGTTGTCCTTTTAGTGGTTCTATATATGGTTTAACTCATGACACATTGACTATATCGTGTGCATGGTTTGATTTTGGGAACAAGAGCTTGACGGCATTGTTATACACGTCAATGACCTGATATGGTCCAATCCATCGTTCTGTTAGCTTTTTACAGGGTCGCCCTGCGAGTTCTAGATGTTCTGTCGATAATAGTACAAGATCGCCCGGTTGGTACTTCGGTGCGTGAGAGCGATGTTTGTCAGCTTGTTGACTCATCCTATGTCGGGTGTGTTCCAGATTCTCTTTAGCAAGTTGCAGGTTGGTTTTTATCTGGTCTACGAATTCTTTAGCAGCCAGTGCTTTGACTATTGTGGCTTCGAAGCCAATACGAGAGGTGAAGCTTTTGGTGAGCTGGTGTTACGCTGGGCGTCGAAGGGAATATCTGTATGTCAAGTACTACCACAAGCCTAGACGAGAATCTCACGAAGAGTCCATCAAGTCTAGCTTGGAGGAAGGAGAGCGTCAAGCAATACCACAAGCCTCTAGCTTGGAGGAAGGAAGGGTCTCTCTATCTTGCGTGTACACACACCAAGAGCTTGAGGCAGCTGAGAATCGACACTGAATTGCGTAGAACTAGCTAAAGAACAAACACCATCGTGCTACGGGTATTTATAGAGGAAAGTGCAGAGCACGGACCAAGCTATGTCGTAGCAGTGAACGAGAGAAAGACATAAAGGGGAATTGAGATGGAATGCGATGGAATCGCATGGAAGGGAAGTGAGTCATCCGCAGTAAGAATGAGTCAGAAGCTGCGGAAGGCTATGCGTACAAGATAAAGAGATAAGACGATAAGAGATACGCCGATAAGGTGATAAAGAGATAAGAAGATAAGACGTTAGTCCGAAGACGGAGGAAGGGAAAAGAAAAGGGATCCGTCGGCCGAAAGGAAAAGAGGTGAATCAACGTGAGAAAACGAAAAAGGGTGGGACAAGGAGATGATACAACCCTCAGGGACAATGTCGACTGTAACAGCTGGAAAGGTGCAAATCCAGTTGCCGATGATTTGGTATTGTTTATATTGAACTGGGCAAGGGCTAGCCATTTGGCCCATTTATCTTGTTTTTCTGTGATATATAGGCGGAGATATTGGTTGAGTTCTCTGTTCACGTGTTCGGTTTGTCCATCCGTTTGTGGGTGATACACCGTTGACATCTTCTTTTCAATAGATAGGAGTCTTAATAAATCCGTCATCATCTGGGATGTGAATTGTGGTCCTCGGTTGCTGACCAAGCTATCAGATAGGCCATGGTGGCACCATACATAATCTCTATAGAGTTCAGCTGTTTCTTTTGCCATAACTGTTTTCTTTGTGGGAATAAACACGACTTCCTTTGAGAAGTGGTCTATGACCACGAGGATGCTATCAAGTCCATGGCTTTCGGGTATTCCGGTTATGAAGTCGGCAGATACCGATTTCCATGGTCCTTCCGCAGTTTTTAATGGTTGGAGTTTTCCAGCGGGCGCTTTATTGCTGGGTTTCATGCATGCACATCTATCACAAGATTTGCAATATGTGACTATGTCATTCTTGGCTCCTGGCCAGCTATAGTAACGAGAAATGAATTCGGCGGTTTTATCCGCGCCTTTATGACCAAACAAAGGGTGATCATGGAATGAAGTGATCACCGATTGACATAGTTTGGTTGGAACCCATATCTTGTTGTTGTAGTACCATATTCCATGGTTTTCTATAGATCCATCGGGTTGACTATATTTGGGTTATTCTTCTTTGATCTGGTCAAAGAGGGCTATATCGAGCATCACCTGCACACAATGATCGGGGATTACAATCTGATTCTTGTTATCGTTTTCTATCCCAATCATGTGATCCTCTCGTCTAGAGAGTGTGTCCGCTTTTCCCATGGATGTGCCAGGTTTGTTTACCAGCACGTAGTCGAATCGTGACAAGTACATGGCCCATCGAGCTTGTCATCTATTGAGATCTTGTGCTTTCATGAACCATTGGAGGTTTTTATGGTCAGTCCATACTTCAAACTAATGTCGTGCACCTTCTAGGTGATGTCTCCATTGTTCGAGTGTGAGTATGATAGCAAGCATCTCCTTGTTGGCTATGGTATAGTTATGTTGCTTGGGGGTCATACTATGTGACATGTATGATATAGGATGCCATTTGTCGTCTATTTTAGTCAAGAGTATAGTGCCCACGGCAAAGTCCGAGGTATCGCATTCGACTCTATATGGTGTGGTATCGTCCGGATATGCTAGTACCGGAGCCGAGATGAATGCTTGTTTGAGCATTTCAAACGCTATTTGTTGGTCTTTTCCCCAGATCCAGGGTTGATCTTTTTTTGTTAGGTCATGTAGGAGTTGTGCAATGAGACTATAATTGGCGATAAAACGGCAATAGAAGTTGGCTAATCCTAAGAAGCTTCATATGCCTTTCAATGTGGTGGGAACTGGCCAATCTTGCACCTCTTTCACTTTTTTGTGGTTCATTGATATACCATGTTCAGAGACATCCATGCCCAGCATGTCGACTTTGGTAACTCCAAAGAAGCACTTCTCAGGTTTAATGAACAGATCGTTGTTCCGGAGTTTTTCTAAAACTCTACATACTAATTTGATGTGTTTTTGTCTATTGTTGTCTTTCGAGAAGATCAAGAGGTCGTCAAGGTAAATAATTATGATGTCATCCATATCTGAGAAGATTTTGTTCATCATTTGTTGGAACATGGCGGGGCTGTTACACATGCCGAAGTACATGATGAGCAGTTCGAAGGATCCTAAATGACAGACAAAAGCTCCTTTCCATTTGTCTCCTTCTTTGATATGGATGTTATTATACCCCCATCGGAGGTCCATTTTGGTGAAGAGCTTTGCTCCTTTCAGCTTATCTATGATTTGGGAAATTAAGGGCAACGGGTAGTTATTCTTGACCATTCCCTCATTTACAGTGACTCCAAAAAGCGTTCCAATCCCTAACCCCAAACCAGGGCGCCAAGCGCCCCGCAATCACTTGTGGGAATTTCACTTAGCTTTGGTGGAGACAAATAATGTACAAACCCCTGGCTACAAATTATGTCACTAGGTCATGTGACCCAGGTCAGGGGCTATTGAGATATACCACTTTTAAAACAGCAACACCATTGGAACAGTTTTTGGACTTTCATAATAATATGGGTATTGGGTATATATTAGTACTTGGTATATCCCCCTTTTGCCTTAATCACAGCCTGGACCCTCCTTGGCATGCTTTCAATCAACTTCTGACACTCCTCAGCTGGTATCCCCTCCCATACCTCCTGAATTCTATCCCATAACTGATGAATCCCATTGGAAGGGTTTTCATACTCTGCCAGCCTTCTCTTCAGGTAACCCCAGAGATGCTCAATGGGGTTGAGGTCAGGAGACTGTGCAGGCCATACCATAGTCTCAAAATCCTGCTCTTCTAGCCATGCCTTCACCTTTTTACAGGTATGCTTGGGGTCATTGTCCTGCTGAAAGATGATATCAGATGGATTGAGATCATGATACTGCAGAGTATTCAGCAGTTCATCCTTCAAAATTTGAAGGTAGAGATCCCCATCCATCCTACCATCAATCTTAGCAGCATAGCCAACTCCCTGCCAAGTCATACACCCCCATACCATCACAGAACCTCCGCCAAACTTGACTGTACCTTGTACTAGCCTGTCACTAAGCCCCTCACCTGGCTTTTTCCAAGCCCATTTGCGCCCATCTGACCCTAGGCGATTGATTTTGGTCTCATCAGACCATATCACCTTCTTCCAGTCCTCTATAGTCCAATCTTTATGAGCAATGGCAAAGTCCATGTGATTTTTGCGATGCCTAGCAGAGAGTAGAGGACATTTGGACTTGACTACAGCTTTCATCCCAGACTTTTTCAAGTGGAGGTGGATAGTATTGGGATGAAGAGGCTGGTTGGTGATGGCTAAGAGTGCTTTGGTCACTTGGACAGCATTCTCAGCCTTCTGAGATGTGATAAGGTGGATAGCATGGTGAATATTGGTGGGGGAAAGCTTTGATGGATGACCTCCAACAGACTTTTGGAGGTCAGAACGCTCCTTAGAATGAAGCCTGGATATGGTGGCAATGCCCACACCAGTACTGGATGCAATAGAGCGGAGGGAGTGACTAGAATCAAGCTGAGAGAGGATGGTATTCTGCTGAGTAGTGGAAAGTGATCACATGTTGATAGTTAGCGTTCTCAGGTCCGGTTACAAAACCGGCAAAAAACCGTAACCAAACCAAACCGTAACTGCTTGTGACTGGCCTGATGGTCCAGTTACAGATGGTTATGGTCCGGTTACAGTTTCGGTCACACTCAATGCCAGCATATCAAAAACCTAAGGAAAACCGGTTAGAACCAGTTATCAAAACGAACCGATGACTACACGATACTAATCATACAAATGGTGCGACAGACACGAGGGAGTACGAAAACTACAAAAACACCACCTGTTCATCATTCCGGCCCTCAAGATCAGCAAATTTTTCATCCATTTGTTGGAGCTCCCTGAACTCCTCGAGAAAGATTTTGGATGAGTTGAACGTGGCATGGTTGATGACATTCTTGCGCCAGGCATGCTTCATAACTTGCAATTCTTCAAACCTTTCAGTGCCAAGTCTTGAATGCCGGTTTGTTGCCACCTCAGCACCTGCCGAGAAGAGTCGTTCACAAGGCACAGAAGATGCTGGAATGGCACAAACATCCCGTGCGACGCGAGATAGTGTTGGATAAATAGCAGAATGAGCCTAAAAAAATGAGAAATGAATTAAAGAAGCAGTGACAATCATGATGTGCTTACCGCCCACCATGCTAGTATGTCCATGTCTTTCTTGACATTGACTTCAATGATGGTGAGGTAACGGCGTAACTCCGCATGCCAGCCGAGTGTTCCAGCACTCTGCTTGGCTACATTCTCCATGAGGGCACAACGATGCCGTTCATATTCATCACCCAATATTGTGGTGCTGCCGTCAGGAGATACTGGCTGACTTGGTGCCGGTGCTGCTTCACGATGAGCATCATTCCAGTAGTATGAAACGGTGTCTTCAACAATCTTCATAGCTTCGTTGTACCAATTCTTGGCATGTTGGTTACCCGCAGATTGCTCTCTTGCCTGTTCCTCCTCTCCACCCCATGCCATCTTGATATACTCCATTTTGTAATAGGGGTGGAGGACTGATAAATGTTAGCACTCATCAGTCGACACGCTAACACGACGCACCGAGAGAGAGTACATAAACTGGCTTCTGGTCGAACTTGCTGTAGTATTTGCTAATCTTCTGAAGGCTGCGCTCGATTGCATCGTTGTATCGAACGTACCGTGGGACTTCTTTTTTTGATTCCCAGACAGTCTGAAGTTCTTCTAAGGCCGGGATACCTCGCCACAAGGTTGGATGATTGTCGCTCGAGAGGTATTCCTGGATGTTGTTTGCATCCTAGCATAGTAAGCAGTTAGTAGTATCGTAATGTAGATGGATGGTGATAACATACCGCGATGATATGACGTATGTCGTTCACACGCTCCCAGTCAGCTGGCCTGAGGGTGAAAGCAGTCCAAGGTATGCACTGCACTCCACTGCCGTGGTGACGGATGGTCGTGATGGGTCCAAAAAGTTTGTCCGCAGATTGAATGAAAAGGTTGATGGGCTACCAGTCATGGTGGAGTAGATTTGAACGCAAGTTATTGATACTAGCTGAGT
Organism: Garcileccinum viscosum; assembly: GCA_038090455.1. Lineage (NCBI taxonomy): Eukaryota > Fungi > Basidiomycota > Agaricomycetes > Boletales > Boletaceae > Garcileccinum > Garcileccinum viscosum. The sequence continues at coordinate 2,617 of JBBPMT010000844.1, read as the reverse complement.
AAGACAACATACCTGATGGAGTTGATACGCGCGGGCAAGCATCCCATCAGTGGTTCCCCAGCGGACGTTGCTGTGCAGTGGAATAGACAAGGGGATTTCAATACCGCAGTTGCCTTGAAGTGTCTTGAAGTATTCGATATGCTGACTGCTGCATTGTATCTACATGACTAGTTATCAGTGGTGTACTAACAGCGCGAGCAAATAAAAATACCTTGATGGCAAGTGTACGAACGGCAGCTACAACATCCAATGTACCACCCAGACAGTTGTCAGAAAGAGATGGATCAAACTCCCATATTGTTGTGGCTGTCTCGACAGCTGAGATTTTGGTGACAGCAGACATTACGGCGGTGACAGCGAGGTTAATGACATGTCCAAGGCATGGGAGATGGTGTTGGACTGGATTGAATGTATACACCTCATTCTTGTGGAGAAAGTCTTCAATTTTGTCGCACATGCTATCATTGTTGCTAGCATTATCGGCAGTGATGCAGAAGAGCTTGGATGGCTGAAAAAAGAATGAAAAAGAATGAAAACCAAAGGAAAAGAATACTTACATTGGAGGATGACTTTGAGGGAACAATTCCAGCACGCCGGCAAAGAGCAATGAAGTAGCGTGCCAAGTTCTCACCAGTGTGCTGTCCCGAAATTGCCCAAAAAGTGACTACTTGTGACCAAAGCTCCCATTTCAAGATCTTCGTGTTGGTGTGGATCCAATGGGCAGTTATACCCATAAATCCAGCCTTCGTCTGGTCAACTGACCACATGTCTACTGTAGTTGACACAAGACCACTGTTCGAGGACTGATTAACAATCGTAAGTTCAGGCACGTGACATTGAATCGACCGTATCAACAAACTTACCTGAAACTCGCCATTCAGGTCATCTAAGAATTCTGAGAACTTGTTGTGGATGTATGTTGTGATGTCATGTATAGAGGGCAGGTCAGCTTTAGTAGCATTTGGGCGCATTGCTACTAGGCAGTTGCGAAATGTTGGTTTGTTCGCTACACTGAGAGACTAGATATGATTGAGTTGCGATAAGCAATAAATGAAATGACTCTGAGCATAGTGCTCACCTGATCGTCACATACGATAAATTCAGCCACCCTCTTCAAGGTATTCTCCCTCGAAAACGTGCGTGGTCCTTGGGCCTTCGGAAAAACTCCATCTAATGTCATCTGTTGCGAACTTGAACCCTCTCTTGTTTGGCGTTTCTCGGCTTCCTCTTGCTCCTTCAATATGTCTGGTGGCACTGCTCGGTAGTTCTCGGTAATACCCTGCGCAGCACATCGTGCCTGGTACTCCGCATAGTGGCCACGAATGTGGTGTCGACAAGAAGAATTGCTGCCAACATGGAAAGCTCATCGCTTTCCATATCTCTTGATGAATTTTGGATCGTCTCTGAGATTTGGTGAGCTACTTGTTACTTGCCACTTCCACCACCCGCCCACTTAAATACTTACCTACAGATCATACACCACCGTCCTTTCAACGTCTGAGCGCTTCCCGGGCCACTGGCATCCATTTGAACGAACTTGACAGTGACCCGGTCTGTGAAAATGGTGCATAAATCATCAGCGTTCTGCTTCTTCGTCTTTAGCTGCTCAGGAACAGCGATGTCTGGCATATCCTCCCCCTCTGTCGTTTCCTACTCAATCATCATCAGTGATTCAGCATCAATTCTATCTCAATTGCCATCAAATACCTCTGGTGCTCGTAAGTCCCGACCGGTGCTTGCTCCTCCGTCACTGCTGGCATCAGTATCCCTTCATGACATCACCTCCTCGACCACCAATGTGTCATCATGATCATGATCTGATGCCTCCTCAATAGGAGTCGGATGCCTTTGGCCACCACCATGACTGTGACATTTAGGCTTCTTCTGAGTCCATTGTCGCGAGGTATGTTCACCATCAGAATTGGTGCCAGAGTTCTCGGGCTAATCATTTTCACTGCAACTAGAAGGCACCTGAGCCCGTTTCTTGCCTTTGTCCTTCAAAAATAGCATACGCTTGTCTTTGGAAGGGCGGGATCGAGTATCAGCTTTGTGCCTGTTGGAGCCCTGGGCTTTTTCTGTCGCAACACGCAACCGACTGGACTTGTGGGCGGTGTCACTGGGCATTGGAAGTTGTAACAGGGGTTTGTACAAGTGACAAGTGTCAAGTGCGCAGAGAATCATGTCCGAGTCCAAGAGACCGTCACATAGTTTGAAAATTTATACTACACAACACATTGACTATGTGAGGCTCAGCTTGAGGTCGCTTGCCTACTCACTCCATGACCGGTTTCATAAAAACCGGTCCAGACTGACTACATAACCGCATGTAACCGACAGTGACCGGTTTACAGAGGTCCGGTTCGGTCATCAGCGTGATCCCAAAAAAGTGTAACCAGTCACAGTTACGGTTATGCCAAAAAAGGCAATAAAACTGGACCGAACTGGACCTGAGAACACTATTGATAGTGGTAAAGAAACCAGAAGCGTGGAAATGTTTTAAAACTCAGACATCATGTTTAAATGTATATATTTATTTGTATGACCAAACAAGACCAAATAAAGTCATGTTTGGCTGAGATTCTGAATGTCATAATAAAAGTCCAAAAACTATTCCAAT
>JBBPMT010000841.1:0-11092 GCA_038090455.1 Garcileccinum viscosum | reverse complement strand
ACATACTATCATTTTCAGAGCAGAACAAAGAATAGATCAACATGACATCCTTAGTATTACATTTCTAGATTATTCCACAATATACAACTCACAACCTATCATTTCCAAAATGAATGGATATTAAGTATCAGCATGCTGCATACTCTGAGTTATTTCAGTATTCAGAATAACTCACAACCTGTTATTTCCAGTGTAAAATATAAAATAAAATAAGGTCAACATGATTAGCATCACCACTTCAAATCAAATGCTCAATACTGCAACTCACTCTCTATCATTTCCAAAGAAAAAAAAGATAGACATGACATGATTAGCATTACTGCTTTGAATCATTACACAATGTACAACTCACTTCCTGTCATATCCATGGCAGAACAAAAATTATTTGAATATAACATCATCAACATCACCACTTTAAATCTTTCAAGATGCTGTTATGACCCTCCAGCGTAACCTAACTTTTTCTATTTTATTTCCTTCTTTTCTCGATCACGTGACTTGATATTTGTCACATGATCAGTCATGTGACATCACGTGACTTTATCCTTTATCTATGACATCATAGTCTAGACCCACACGTGTATACCTTGTTCATGGGAATATTCCCACACTCGTGTGAACACTATAGCCATACATAGTAACCATAGATAGCTTATCATAGACATAGGCCGGCCCTCATGTGGTCCGTGCACACTCTTGTATAGTATATAGTCTGCAATGAAACGACCAGCAGACCTCAGTCTGTTCTGGTTAGATTCCTTCTAGCCCTTACACACTCCCCTACGTAGTGTTTGTGATTGTCGAGGTGACCTAGTCGTGGACGGCTAGCAGTTGCTTTCACAAGAACAGACTCTTTTTCCCACTACTTCACCTCACTGGCACCGTTACGTGCCACCCCACTTTTTACTCTCATCTCGCAATACGCGGCTCCCAGCGTTAAGGGACTTGTCTTGTTCTACTCGCGATAGCCAGCGATTGTTATGCTGGGCGTCGAGTAATACCTCAAGTCTAGACGAGAATCTCACGAAGAGTCCATCAAGTCTAGCTTGGTTGAAGGAAGGGTCTCTCTATCTTGCGTGCGCACACCAAGAGCTTGAGGCAGCTGAGAATCGATGCTGAATTGCGTAGAACTAGCTGAGGAATATACACCATCGTGCTACGGGTATTTATAGAGGAAAGTGCGATGCACGGACCAAGCTATGTCGTAGCAGTGAACGAGAGGAAGACATAAAGGGAAGATCAAGATGAAATGCGATGGAATTGCATGGAAGGGAAAATGAGTCAGAAGCTGCGGAAGGCTATGCATACAAGATAAGAAGATAAGGTGATATGGCGATACGAAGATAAGAAGATAGGAAGTTAGTCCGAGGGCGGAGGAAGACTAAAGAGAAGGGACCCATCGGCCGAAAGGAAAAGGGACGAATCGACGTTAGAGAAAGAAAAGGGGTGGGACAAGGAAACAGTACAACCCTCCGGGACAATATCGACTGTAACATTACCCTGTTCATACCTTGGAGACCCCGACTCCAATATTACCCTAAGTCGAATGTCCTCCCGAATTGTGCTTAATGGCATTGTCAATGTCACAGTCCTCCTCGTTGGATGATTCGCCACAGAAGGGACAATCAGACTCGAGATGTCCAACGGTCTCGCAGAGTCGACAGAGGTGGATGGTGGGACAGGAGTGAGCTGGGTGTCCCCGTTGATTGCAAAGCCCACATTGATAAGCCAGGCATTGAATGTAAGCGTGATCCTGGCTGGCACAGACAAGACAAGGAGGTCCAGGGGTCGACTCAGTTGAAGGTGAATTTCCCCGATTATTCCGCATAGTCGCGGAGAAATAAGAAGGGGGAACCGGGATGGGCTGATTGACGGTAATTGGGGAAGGGATAGTTTCAACTGGGCGAGGATAGAGCTGTCCCGGGAGAGACTGATGAGAGGGGGTGCGTCGCTGACGGCTAAGGGATGGAGAGGTGGGCGAGGAGAGAGAGACTCTAGAGGAAGTAGGGCTTGAGCGGGGCGAAGTCTGTTCCAGAATGACTGGGATGAGCGAGAGGTCTGGGGTCCCCCTTCGAGGGGGATCGGTCCGAAAGGGCTGACTGGTGGGCGGAGGGACATTCTCGTTAGTCTCAAATGGAGAGGGGAAGGGAGAAAAGTGTTCCCGAGCTACTTCAACGTAGAGACGGCATTGTTGATCAGTGAGGGAGTCCCAATGGGGGTGGAGGACATTCCATAGATGAGAAGGGTGAAGAGATGCTACCGCATCAGAGAAACCAGAGTCGGCCAGGATGGAGAAAGTATTGGAACGAAGGTCTGTTAGTCCCTGGAGTATGGCAGCGTGTACCGTAGAAGAAGAGGAAGAACAAGAAATAGAATCATAAGAACAAAGGCGAAGGTACGTATGATAAAGACGAATCCCATTATACAAAGAGGCATGTGGAAGCGAAGAAGAAAACACATTCTGTTCCAAAGTAAAAAGGAGATCAGGAGTTTCAAGAACAGCGGCAAAAAGAGCATCGCGAATATGAGGAGGGAAAAGGTTCGGGATGATAGGAAGGCTGGGGTATGAGAGGCCAAAAGTGCGGGAGTATGAGAATGGAGGCGTGTTTCGATGAGTGGAATGGCGAGGCATGTTAGGGTAAAGAGGGAAAATCCTTGGGATGGCGAGCTTTATATGCGGAGAGGAGAGAGGTGGTGTTAGACAAGTTCCGTTCCGGTTCCCAGGTATTTTCGGAAGAAGGCCATCCCTTCCACGACACGAGGTATTGGCGACGGCCACGAGTTCCTCTGTGGGAAAGAATTTGCTCCACTTCGTATTCTTCTTCTCCATCGATTAGGTTAGGAGGAGGAGATAGGAAATTCGGGCCGTGTTCTGGGGTTTCCTGATAGGACGATAGTTTGGAAGCATGGAACGTGTCATTGATGTGCCATGTGGGAGGAAGTTTGAGGCGATAAGACACGGGAGATAGTACCTGAGAAATTTCAAATGGTCCTTCTCGTTTAGGGGAGAGTTTTTGAGAAGGGTAATGAAGGTGAAGATTTTTGTTATCAAGCCAGACCTTATCTCCGACTTTCCAGAGGGTGAAGTGGGACGAGATGCGTTCCTTCATGAGGCGTTGGGCATGTTCATGGGCATCCAGGGCTTCTTTCCTTGCTTCGGATAAGAGGGATAGGCGAGATTCAAGATTGGGGAGGAAGATTTTGCCGATAAGAGGGTAGGCACGAGGTTCATAGCCGAGGATTAAGGAAAATGGGGTTTTACCAGTAACAGAGTGGATGGAAGAATTGTGGCAGAATTCTGCCATAGGGAGGAGGTCTGCCCATGCATCCGGCTTTCCTTCACAGAAGATGCGGAGATAGGTTTCTAATTCCTGATTGACTCGTTCGGTTTCTCCATCTGTTTGGGGATGGTAGGCAGAGGAGAGAGCGAGGTCATACTTCAGGAGACGAGCCAGTTCTCAGGCGAAGGCAGAAGCAAATTGAGGGCCGCGATCAGAGATACATCTGTCATGAAGGCCAAAGCGAGGGAAGATGTGTTTAAAGAAAAGAATGGCGATCCCTCAGCAGAGGAGGATTTAAGGCAAGGGAGGAAAATTACCCCCTTAGTAAGCCCATGGTCGACCACAACCAAAATAGAATCAAAACCAGACGAAAGGGGAAGATCGGTAATGAAGTCCATAGAAATCTGTTGGAAGGGGCGAGTAGCCGAAGAAGAGAGAGGGAGAAGAGAAGTACCCTCATTGAGGGCGGATAGAGCAGTGGAAGCAAAGGGATCAGATGACGTAAGAGAAGAAAGTTTAGATGAGATAGCAGTGTCAAGAGTGCGAACAAAAAGGATGTCTGGAAGAAGAGTGACATCCACGTTGTCAGAAAAAGTGTCAATATCATCGCGACGTGAGAGGGCATCAGCAGGGGCCATGGCAGAGGCAGGGAGGTGATGGAAAGATAGGTCGAAATTCTGGAGGAAAAATTGCCAACGAGCATGGCGATGAGAGAGCTTATGAGGTTGGCGGAAGTAGGTCAGATTTTTGTGATTGGTCAGAATAGTGACAGGGAGGCCTGTTCCTTGAAGGTAATGACGCCATTCTTCGAGGGCGTGGATGACTGCAAGGAGTTCCCGGTCATAGATGTCGTAATTTCGTTCGGCAGGAGAGAAGGTACGGGATAAGTAAGCACATGGATGAAGGTCTCCGTTGCCATCAGGCTGCATGAGGACTGCGCCGGAGGCGGTGAGAGAGGCGTCAGTCATGACAGTGAAAGGACGAGTGACATTGGGCATGGCTAGAACAGGTTTGGCGAGGAAAGTGGATTGGAGGTGGCGGAAAGCAGCTTTACAAGTGGGGGACCAATCCCAAGGTGTGTCTTTCTTAGTGAGGTCAAGGAGAGGGCGGGCGAGAGTGGAAAAATTGGGGATGAACTTTCAATAGAAATTGCAGAAACTGATAAAAGAACAGACTGCTTTGACAGAGCGAGGGGGAGACCAGGTTTCGATTGCGGAAAGCTTTGTGGGATCCATCTGCAGCGATCCTGCTCTGATGACGAGGCCAAGGAACTCCACTTCAGATGCAGCGAACACACATTTGTCCAACTTGAAATATAGTTGATGTTCCCGAGCACGTTGAAGAACCTTTTGGACCAGGACCCAGTGTTGAGAGAGATCATCATTATGGATTAAGAAATCGTCCATGTAAATGATGAGCCATCCTTCTGCGATATAGTCACCAAAAATGTGCTGCATAAGGGCTTGGAACGTAGGAGGGGCATTGCAGAAACCAAAAAACATGATGTTTGGTTCGAAGAGACCTTCGGAGGTGATGAAGGCAGCTTTCCATCGATCCTCAGGATGGATAAGTACATTGTTGTATCCCTATTGAATGTCGAGTTTGGTAAAGATGGTGGATGGGCGAAGTTGATCTACGAGATCCGAAATTCGGGGAAGTGGATAAGCGTTCTTTACTGTATGTTCGTTGAGGTAGCGATAGTCTTGGCAAGGACGAAGGGAACCATCCTTCTTAGGTACAAAGAAGAAGGGCGAGGCTTGAGGGGATTTTGAAGGGGAAATCTTTCCCGAGGTGAGGTGTTCTGCGATAAACTCTTTACATGCTTCGCATTCCTTTGGATTAAGAGGGTACACCTTAGCGACCTTGGGGACAAAAGAGTCTTTGAGTTCTATGGTGTGATCGAAGGGTCGAGATGGAGGAAGTGTCCCATCAGGGGGTTTCGCGAAGACATCAGCGAAAGAGGCGAGTTCAAGAGGGAGGGTAACTTTTTCCTTTTCTTGAGCTATGGCGAGCTCAGTGGTGATGGTGGTCTTTCGAATAGAGAGGGTAGAGTCGGAGAGGTAATGAACCAAATATCGTTGAGAGAGTGCGACAGAGTCATCTTGTTGGGGTGAAGAAGGGCGATCAGGAATGGAAACGACACCAGTTCCCCAGTTAATGTTGGGATTGGCATCCTGTAACCACGGTAGGCCTAAAATAACTGCTTCCTTTCCGCAGTTGATCACAAAGAAATCTCGAAGTTCTTCGTTATCTCCGATTCGCAAAAGGAGGGTCGTTTTAAGGCGAATGACACCGCTCAGGTTGGGGGTTCCATCAACGTTAGAAATAGCGAGAGGTTTGGGAATCTTCGAGGTAGGGAACCGATGAGTTTGGACAAGGGAGCAATCAATGAAATTGCCCATTGCTCCGCTATCAATTAGGGCAGACAGGTCGACAATTTGTGCATCATCCTTTGCCGATAGAGAAATGGGAATTCGGATTGATTTGGCATGGGGAGTAGTACAGAATATAGGTGCAAGACAATGAGGAGAGGAAGATGTCGAACTAACTCTCCTTTTCAAAAACCCTCTTCGCTATCAGAGGTTTCAGCAGTAGTGGTGGCCACGGAGACTTCGGGAGATTCCTCTATGGGTTCTTCCTCGTAGACGGTGCGGAGTACCTTAAGAATTTCTTCCTTAGAAATGTTACGGTCCGCGACAATCTGGTTGACATATTTCTCAAGGGCAGAGGGAGCTTTAGGGGGACGAGGAGTAAAGCGAGGAGAGGAGGAGGATGAGGAGGTTGACGAAGAAGAGGGACTATGGTTGCTGGCACGACAACCAACCTTATAACAAATGAAGCAGTGATTCTGCTGAAAATGGTGGGCTCTTTCGACAGGGGAGAGGCGAACGGCGTCAACGTTCATGGCGTTAGGATCTTTAGCAGGACGAGAACTATTAAAGTATCCTCCTCGACCAGAGGTGATGTCAGCGATGCGGCGTTGCTGGGCATGATACTTAGCCGCTTGCTCGATCCAGTCCTTAGCCGTGGTAGGCTGCGTCTGTTGGGAGAGGATCATAACAACGAGTTTGGGATCCATTCCTGAAGCAAGGTGTTCGAGAAGAGTGGGCTCATCTGTGATGTTGGCCCGTTGGGCAAGGAGACGAAATTTGGTGACATACTGTTGGAATCCGCTGTCTTTATTGCGGGTATCCTGTCGGAGGGCAAGAAGCTTTCGACGAGCTTCAAAGGCGATATTGAAAGGGTAAAAGGTCGCAATGAAATCTTTTTCAAGGCAAGCAAACGTCTTGTCGGTAGTGGGGATGGCACTATCATTTATTTTTCCATACCAACCCTCTGCAAAGGGAACTCCGTTTCCCTTGGTCATCTTATTGAGAAGGACTAGAACCTTCACCACGTCGTCTGCATACACAGCAGCGTTCATTGTAAAATAGGCCTTCATGGCCTGCAGCCAGTGATTGGCATCTTTCGTTTCTCTCGAAAACGCGTCAGGGAGACCAGCTTTTAGCTCGGGGCGGGACATGGCGGCAGTGGGTGGAGGGGACAGAGAATGAGAAGGACTGGGTGAAGGAGTGGGGGAAGTAGGGGGGCGAAAGCCGCGACGAGGGGTGGAGGATGAAATGTTGGGCGGTCTGCTAAGGAGCAGGAGGCAGAGGAAGAGCTAGTTCTTTTGTTACGCTGGGCGTCGAGTAATACCTCAAGTCTAGACGAGAATCTCACGAAGAGTCCGTCAAGTCTAGCTTGGTTGAAGGAAGGGTCTCTCTATCTTGCGTGCGCACACCAAGAGCTCGAGGCAGCTGAGAATTGATGCTGAATTGCGTAGAACTAGCTGAGGAATATACACCATCGTGCTACGGGTATTTATAGAGGAAAGTGCGATGCACGGACCAAGCTATGTCATAGCAGTGAACGAGAGGAAGACATAAAGGGAAGATCAAGATGAAATGCGATGGAATTGCATGGAAGGGAAAATGAGTCAGAAGCTGCGGAAGGCTATGCATACAAGATAAGAAGATAAGGCGATAAGGCGATAAGGCGATACGGCGATACGAAGATAAGAAGATAGGAAGTCAGTCCGAGGGCGGAGGAAGACTAAAGAGAAGGGACCCATCGGCCGAAAGGAAAAGGGACGAATCAACGTTAGAGAAAGAAAAGGGGTGGGACAAGGAAACAGTACAACCCTCCGGGACAATATCGACTGTAACAGCGATAAGGCTCTAGCTGGATAGCAGCTGGTTATTCCGTGACCATACTTGGACTGCAACCAAGTTTCCACTGCATACATACGCTCGTCCGGCGTTGTTTCGGTTCGCTTTGCTGGGGTAGACCTCATTCGAGAGGACCCTTCCAGTCACCGAAAAATAAGGATCAAACCCTTAGTGCATATTGGGTCAGTGCAGTGGAGGCAAATCGTGCAAACCCACACATTGCGATTTCTACGTGTCTAAGATTCGCAGTCTCGGCGTACTAAAACGTCAGCCATAGCCAGGCAGAACCCGGTTCCCCCCCCCTCGTATCCAACAATCGCGGAGTTACTGTGCGACTGCGACGCATAGGAGTTTTACCTTTTTTTAGCATTTGTATGGACTTTAGCAACCTCTACGGAGACGATTGGCGCGCCCTCCGCAACAAAAACTACATCGCAATCTCGACCGACATATCTGAATGTCTTCCTGTTGACGAAGACTTCGACCCAAATGACGTAATAGTCCGCGACGTACCTTACGCAATTGAATTCGCGCCTGACTTCCCTTTGTGGTTACAAGACAAATTCCTAAACCACTGTCTTGACCAAGCACCCGTCCTCAAAGATGATACCTTAGATTTCTATCAATCGCATATAGAATTTGACTATCATGAGCAGCCTCTACGACCTCCCCTCGGACGAGGAAATGATGACCCCCACCATGAGCCAGTGTCGCCTCGGCTCCTCAACAAACACAGGTGCCCGACTCGCAGATCAGCTCGCATTGCTCAGCGAGCTGTTACAACAAACAATGGACCAGCTAACAGCAGCCGAGGAGAGGAACAGAGACCTGGAGGCCCGGTTAGACCAGGAAAGAGAAGAACGCGCCGAAGACCTGCCGGCCCACGGGTTCGAAGAACCGAAAAGCAAGAGGGCCGAAGTGGTTAAGGACCCCGGTCTCTTCGATGGATCGTACAATAAGTTTGACGAATGGTGGACAAAGATGCTTGTCTTCCGAGAAATGAACCTATCCATCTTCGGAGAACAGAGGGTAGGCGGACAAAAAGACTGGAACCTTGCAGTCTTCTTGAGGATAGGCGTTGAATCTGGTGAAAAGGATAAGAATGGTGCTGGAGCATGGGCTCGCACCGAAATTAAGAAGCGGCATGACAACAACGTGCCCTGGCTATCACTGGCGCAGATTGAAAAACTGCTCAACGACCGATTCAGAATCGGCAATGAAAAGGAAATCGCCACCAGGCGACTCATTGCCCACAAGCAAGGCCGAAACGAGAGGACCCAAGTCTTTCTCACCCAGTGGTTAGCACTCTTCAATCAAGCCCAGGTCGAAGAAAGCACAGGAGTCATGCTGCTCGAACAATCCATACGCCAAGATATCGTCCGACATATGTTCATGCAAGGAGAAAGGCCTGCTGGCCTCCACGCATTTATTAGCATGGTACAAAAATATGCCAACACGATAGAATCTTTTGAATCCAGGTTCCAAGCGAACCAAACAAGGCGCGATCCCAACACAATGGACATCGATTGCACAACCTCCAACAACCAGGAAGAAATAGGCTGCTCAACCCGGGGCTGCTACAACTGCGGAAAAGAAGGCCACCTTGCACGTGACTGCAAGGCCAAGAGCACCGCGTGTGCTGAATGTGGATTCCGCCGTAGGGGACACCGAAAGGAATGTTCCCAATTCAAATTGAAACGAGTACGTGCTGCAGAAGGAACTGCACAAACAAACCAACATGCCATACAACCCTCTCCCCCGCTCGCAACCCTTTCCAACCCGTGGCCAACAGGTCAACTGAATTGGCAAGCCGCAATACGTGGCATGGACTTCAAAGCCGCCCGGGCTTACTTCAAAGACCTTGAGGTGCATCAGGGAAAAGAGTAGAGTCATCTATATCAGGTAATAGTACGACTAATACGGACCCTAGCTATGTTTCTTCTTCTTCCAAAGACTTTTTCTTTCTAGTACCAGATCGATTGAGGGTGCAACGCCAAGATAGTGCTCACCCGTTTCACCTACCTACTTCAAATAGCTTTTCTGATCTCGATAACGAATGTAATTTAGATAGTTTCTCATCTTCTTCTTCTTCTTCTCCGTCGTCTTGATGTGGTAGCCTACCAGACAACTTAACCGAAGCGGCGACCTCCGAAACGGAGCGTGGTCACCAGAATATGACGCTTAATTCCACTTACATAAAAAATAAAAATAGCTTGTCTTCGAACCTGACGGAGCGATGCGTGAGAACCATGAAACCCCTCCGCGAGCTATTTGTAAAAATTGACATAATCACAAAAACAACAAAAACAGAATGCCAAGCCCTGCTAGACAGCGGCGCCACTGGAATATTTATCAACTTAAAATGGGCAAAGGAAAATAGAATTCCGATGCAACCTTTGGACTTAGTGATACCCGTCTACAACGTGGATGGAACAGCAAACTCGGCAGGCAGAATAGCCTACACCGCCTCGCTTATCATAGACTACCAAGGACACCACGAAAAGGTCACAGCGGATGTTACCAACCTAGGAAAGAACCAATTAATCTTAGGATACACGTGGCTCAGGAACCACAACCCAACCATCGATTGGATCGCAGGAACGGTCACCATGGATAAGTGCCCACCGAGTTGCGCAGCACTCAAACACCTCGCTCGGTCCAAAACCGAGGTACACGAAATAGAATATGCTTACAAACACCATAAACTAAGCATGATAGAAGTCCCAGATGCCTCAGAAGCCGCGAAACTCGTACCCGCAGAATACCACAACTATTTGGACATCTTTTCCAAAAAGGCAAGTGAGAGAATGCCTGAAAGGAAACCATGGGACCATGCAGTAGATCTGAAAGATGATTTCATACCAAAGAAGGGGCGTCTTATCAAATTGAGCCCACAAGAGCAAGATGAGGTAAAAGCCTTCATCGACGACCAGCTCTCAAAGGGTTACATCCGCCCTTCTAAATCGCCACAGACATCGCCAGTCTTCTTCATCCCCAAGAAAGATGGGAAGAAACACATGGTCATGGACTATAGATACCTTAACAAGGGAACGGTGAAAAATAACTACCCATTGCCACTCATATCGCAAATCATAGATAAGCTCAAAGGAGCTAAATTGTTTACCAAAATGGATCTCCGATGGGGATACAACAACATCCGTATCAAAGAAGGAGACGAATGGAAGGGAGCTTTCATTTGTCACTTAGGATCCTTTGAACCCCTCGTCATGTATTTCGGAATGTGCAATAGTCCTGCCACGTTCCAACAAATGATGAATGAAATATTCTCGGATATGGATGATGTTATCATAATCTATCTCGACGACCTCCTGATCTTCTCAAAAGATGGCGATAGAAAGAAACATATCGAATTAGTATGTAGAGTTTTGGAAAAACTCCGGAACAACGATTTGTTCGTCAAACCCGAGAAGTGTTTCTTCAGAGTAACAAAAGTAGACATGCTGGGCATGGACGTATCAGAACATGGGGTTTCTATGAACCACGAAAAAGTGAAAGGCGTGCAAGATTGGCCCGTTCCCACCACATTGAAAGGCGTGCGAAGTTTCCTTGGCTTAGCCAACTTCTACCACCGTTTCATAGCCA
>JBBPMT010000840.1:0-11093 GCA_038090455.1 Garcileccinum viscosum | reverse complement strand
TCTCAGATGGATGGACAAACAGAACAGGTCAACCAGGAGTTGAATCAATATCTATGCCTATACATAGCCAAAAAACAAGATCAATGGGCAGATTGGCTAGCCATCACTCAATTTAACTTTAACAATACCAAATCATCAGCTACAGGTTTTAGCCCTTTCCAAGTCACCTGCACTTATGCACTCCATCTCAGAGTTAAACCCCTTATAGTCAAAGCACCAGCAGCCAAAGAGTTTGCCAAAGAAATAGAATGAACTATGCAACCATAGCCCTGAATCTGGAAAAGGTGCAGAAGCAGATGAGTTAGCAGGCTAACAAATACAAAAGACCAGCATCTAATTATAAGATCAGTGATCTTGTGCTTCTTTTGACTGAACATCTTATGCTTTCAGATCGATCAGCAAAGAAGCTCATGGAATGATGGATAGGACTCTATCAGGTCATTGATGTGTATACCAATGCCATCAAATTGCTATTTCCTAAATCCAATAGGGCTCATGACATCATAAACATCTCACATGTCAAGCCATATATAGAACCTCTGGAAGGACAACCAACAGCTTGCCCCAGACCAGTATCTGTGAATGACAAAGGTGACAACAAATATGAAGTGGAGTATATCATCGACAGTAGACCCATAGGCTGAGGATTCAAATACCTTGTGCACTAGAAAGGTTACAATAAAAGCAATCATACCTGGGAACCTGCAAGCAACCTTAAAAGGTCAGCAAATGAAGCCATTGTGGACTTTCATCAGAAGAATTCTTCAGTACTGCATAAATTATAAATGACTCACGAACTGTTTGATACAGTTTTCAACATGCTGATTGTAAACTTCACATTGGGTTCTACAACAAAAAGTTAGCTCTCTAGGCAATCTGGAATCTTGCCCATAGAAGGGGGGTAATGTTATGACCCTCATACAGTGCGATGCATCACTTCTCTAACAGTTGGATTTTGGCTCAGAAAATTGTTTTCACACAAATCTGACTGCACTTTTGGACAGAAACACATCAAAATACGGCAATTTATACAATCTTTCGTTTTTTCCCATGGTGTTTCATTTTTTGGGGGGATGGGTCCTGGTTTTGTCAGTGTACAGGACTCTGAAAGTGACATGTCAAACTTATTTGACATCAGGATCAAATGAAAAACACAAATTGCTTGACCCAAACCCACTTGTGTCTCTGCCAATGCTCTCTAAATATGGTGGGAAAGCATACACAGCATGCAAACGTGAAGCTGCAAAACGTGGGGAAACCCTCCTGCACTATCAGCACCCAGATCTGATGCTTCTCACTAATCTCATATACATAAACACTGACTCAAAGGATTCAGGATCTGAATCTGATGCCTTGATGGTTCATGTGAAGATGTCATCGGTCAGGGCTTCTGAGTCTGAGTCCAAGTTGACAAGGAAAGAAATTGTGAGCGCCGAGACAAAGCTCAGGCTGCCTGATCAAAATTATTGATATTTTTGTAATTGCGTGCACAGGCCAAAGGACGAAAGTGGTGATGCAAGAATGCTAACATCATTCCTGATGGTGGTCCATCAAAAATCTCGAGGACCACGGAATGGCACAATCAGAAAGGGGTGACAAAGAAGGTGTGGGCAAAGAACATGCAGTGGAGCATTGTGTCAATCTTCCTGGTGTGTTAATTATATATTCCAAGCTTTGTTTCAGTCATTAAACATCCATTACAGGTAATTCCTTTGAAATTGAAGTAACTAAAGATATGTCACAAGCATAAAAAGGCAGCAGAAAGTTATTCTGATATTGAGGTCAGTCTCAGAAATCCTTGCATGTTCAACACTCAAATGCTAAGGCAGATTATCGAGTCTCAAACCACCAGGAGCACTGAGACAGGAAGATCCAAGTTGGGCACTATGCCATGCTTGTTACGAATGCTATCAGCTGTAAGAAATCAAGAAAGGGGATACACAGCTAATCAGCTGCCTATATGTTCGTAAGCTGGGTTTGGAGGTACCAGCGCCTTGTCCAAACTATCGATGTATGACTCAAGAATGAAGATATGAGACTCGCTTGTGAGCTCATAGTACTACTATCCGGTGGTTGATGTTGGAGGTATGACAGACAGAGAACGGAAATTGGGGATCCACTGAAGACTGTAAGGAATCAGGGACAAGACCGAGTAGAACAAGACTGGGGAGTCGAGTTCTATCGGTGCTATATTATATACTATTGGTACATGTGCATGGACCATGCCTTAAGGGCAGGTACCTGCAATCTATGGCTATACAAGGTAAGTCCATGAGGTAGACACATGCTATAGATAAAGGCCATGAGGCAATAAATGTGGTGTGGCAGAATGGAAGCCAGGAACCATGAGAAGTATAAAAGATGGCCACATACCATGAGGTATGGCAGATCTATAGATATATGAAAGGAAGATCGATATGAGATCGAGATCTATCAAGATACAAGATCTATTGTCGATGAGATCCGTAGGCCAGGAAGATGGAAGGCTAAGGATCGGGAACTCTATAAAAGTGTCAATAGATACAAATAGTCCAATAGGGAAGTCACGTGATGACCAGCGTCTAGCTGTCATGTGACCGAGGAGTAGCACTGGGGTAAGCGCGTGGCTATGTCTGAAAGGGGTGAAGACCATATAGGGAACCCTAGATTAGGGGCAGAGTTAGGTCACAATGAAGGTCGCAACAATGCTCCTGCTCTAGCAAATGCGATCTCTATCTTTGTGGTGATGCAATCAGCATGAATGACTCTGAGTCAGCCTGGGATGCTATGAAGAGAAATGGAGAGCAGTGCCATGAGCAAAACAGTTCGGAAAGTGAGTCAGGCAGTGGATCAGAGACAGAATCAGATAGCCGCGAGTCTGGAACTGACTCGGAACAGGACTCGAAACAGGATGCGGATGAAGAGAGCACTGATGGGGCAGCTACTCACATACCTGAACAGATGCATGGCCATATCCGTCATCTTATCAAACGTGAATGTGTGCACTTGCAAAAGAAAGGTAAAATGTTGACCAATGCCTTGGCAGCTGCTATCTTTCTTGATCTTGAAGCCCTCAACCAATTCAATGAGATGCGCCTCAAATTCCACCAAGAAATTGCATAGCTCAAGCGTCATCTCGATACGTGTCTCCATGGTGCAAAGAATCGCATCAAGTCAAAGATTGCTAGGATCTGTCCAGTGAAGGATGCCAGCACTGCCGTGGCCAAGAAGTGCCAGCATGGCAAGTATTATGCAAGAAAGCTTTGTTCAATGGCTCATTGCCTGGACTGTACAGAAGCTCTCCCCAAATGAAAGCAGGGGAAAGGTGGTGAACATGCATCATTGCTCGGTTGCTATAAAGTGTCGTTTGCACTTCAACGATGGGTCACCAGTGTGCTCCCGTATGAGAAAAGTGGCTTCAGAGAGACAGTGTATCCAGACTCAGTTATCAACTAGAATTGGACTCACTACGAGTTTAGATGCATCCAAGAAAGCTTCTGCACTATGTTAATGAGTTTCTTCTTCCACAATTAGGGATCGACTGTACCATCAGCAAATGGACAGCAGTCCATTGGCTGAAACGACTTGGGTTCTCAAAGTCCCATGTCCAGAAGGGAGTTTATGTGGATGGTCATGAGTGCCCTGATGTGTGGAAGGCTCGTAAGGAATTCATTAACTGCATGTTTATGGAGATTCTCCTGTATATTTGCCAAACCTTCATCTCAGGCTTCTATAGATCTCATTCCTTCAACTTCAGGCTTTCCTATTCATATGAGGGCAAGAACCTGACTGAGGTGGCACTGTCTCTTACTCTAGCGGGTAAAAAGGTTCATTATCCTATCTTTCATGACAAAACCTGTGTGCATGCAAATGACCAGGATAATTCTGTATGGATGCGGGAGGGTATACAACCTCTTTGCAATAAAGGATGTGGATGCATTGTCCATGTTTTAGACTTCATAATCAAGCATGCAGGATGGCTTTATCTGACTGAAGCTGAGATCACAGAGGAAATGAAACTTCCTGTCCAGCCATTGCCACCTGTACCTCTGCAGCCGGCTGTATCAGAGCAGACTCATGTTGATGGTGGAAAGAAAAAGGGTTAGAGGAATGTGAAGAAGAATGTGGCCAAAATAGGTGCAGAGGGCCATACCTTTGCAGAACACTCCACTGAATGGATTGCTCTACCACCACCTGCACCATTCAAAAGATATCAGCTTTCGAGATTTGATGCAAGATGTATCATTTATCTTGGTGCAAATCATGATTCCTGGTGGGATATGCTCCAGCTTATTCAACAGGTAGGTCATCTCTCTGAATTTGGATCTCAAAACCAATGCCCAGATGGCACTGAACCTCATAACTTTCCAATAGACAAAGAAAGCAATCCAGATATTTGAAGCAAAATATCTAGAGGGTGTGGCTGTCTTTATATTTAACTGCTCCTCTGCTCATGAAGCTTTTGCTTCAGATGCTCTTATCACAAGTTGCATGAATTGGGGACCTGGTGGATAGCAGCCCATTATGCATGATACAGTAAATCCCATGACAGGGGATCCACAGTCCATGGTTTTTTCCATGGATTACCAAGGGAAAGACAAAGATGGTAATTCCCTTGCAGGAAAACCAAAAGGCATGGAACGAGTCCTTCACGAATGAGGGTTGCTCGAGAAACTTCAAGTGAAACATGGTAACAAAGTAGTTGCCATTTGTGGAACATGTAAACTCTCACAAGCTGCATGGAATGCAGCTATGCAGGCAGCTAAAGCAAAGGAAAACGAAGCTGGTGGAGATCCTGCTTTGAACTCACAAAGGGTCTCAGACATGGACACTGAGGATTTTGAGTGGTTACAAGACTGCTGTATGCAACATGTTCTCTTGCTTCAAGAGGACTTCAAGAATGAAAAACCTCTTTTGCAACTTATTATCGAGAAGGCAGGACACAAATGCTTATTCCTCCCAAAGTATCACTGTGAATTAAACCTAATTGAAATGGTCTGGGCACAGCTAAAACAATGTAAGAAGGTTTGCTTTTAAGTCTCATCAAAACTGACACAGTATGGACCATACATGATACAGTTGCAGGATTCTGAGAGTTTGCTGATGGGACATTCACAACAGCTCAGAAGCTTGTTCCAGAATATCTCGATGCAGTTTCAGTTGATAATATTCACTAGTATTTTAATCATTGTTAGCGCTACATGGATGCCTACAAGTGATACCATGTCACCCTCTCAAATTAGTAGCTTTCTCACTTAATGTGTTAATTCTTAGGAAAGGCCTCTCTTTTGAAAGAGCAGATTATGCAGTCAAGAAGTACACTTCCCATTGAAGGATTCCCGCTCATATTATTATGGATATCAATATTCTGTGTTGAATGGTTGCAACGAGTCTTACTAGCACTACATGGGTACACTATACCATATATAGACTGGGGTTACCATATATAGGCATACCCTATCCGGAGATATTACATGATAGAGTCTGTTTCACTTTTCCATGGTCAAAAAAATCTGATCTTGTCTGATTGACTTGGGAAGCATACCAGTGGTAGTCCTATGACATCTAACTACATTCCAGGTGTTTTTCAGCCACTCTGTTATATTGGAAAAATGTAGTTTAAGTTTTTGTGTTTTTATTTATTCCCTGCCAAATGAATTACTGTGATGTGATGCGTTACACTATATAGAACCTAACTTTTTCCTCCATTAATAGTATTCTTCATGATCATGTGACTTGATATTTGTCACATGATCAGTCACATGATATTATGTGATCTTATTATTTATTTATGACATCATAAGGCTAGACTGCCATATGTATACCTCATATATGGAAATACTCTCACAGTCATGTAAATACTCTAACTTTATATAGTATATCTTACTCATCACTACCATAATAGTACTGGCCCTACAATAGTCCATGTGCATATATCCATAGTATATATATTGTAAATGCATGACCAGCAGACCTCAGTTTGTTCTGGTTAGATTCCTCTAGCTTATACAGTCCCTTTTCTATAGTTTGTGATTATTGAGGTAACCTAGCATCAGCTAATAGTTGCTTTCAAGTGCTGAAAGTCACTGCTTCTGCTATCTTGTCCTGCACTGTTCCCTTTTCACAGTCCTGAATTACCACACCTCTGATGCACTTTGACTTCACTAGCTGCCTGCTTATATCAGCATAGCTTTGGCCTCAAATTATCTATGCCATCCTCTAGCTAATTGCCTTTGCTGTTTGTTACTAGATCACAGTAGTATTTTTTTCAATTTTGCCAGTATTTCTTGTTGCTTGCTTGATCAAATGGCAGGAATATTTTCATTGCAAGCACTAATCAGAACATATAAAAGGAGAGCATTGCACTTTGTTCTCATTTATTTGTATCCTTTCTTTGATCTATTTGATTTATTCTTTTCTTTCTCTCTTTATAAATATATGTCTATTTTCTTCATCTCTTAAGGTATGTTGCTATTGTTCTATGTATTGTTCAATATTTAATATTAATTCTTGATCTTTGCAGTTTTCTTACTCATGCTCCTTTTATTCATAATGTGATCGCTATTTACAGCTCAATACCATTTATCTTGCTACTTTATGCTCTCTTCTAATGTTGTTCTTGTGGTGCTAATGCTTCACTATGCTTTGTTGATGCCAGCAATGTCATCAATGCTAGTTGACTATATTATATGATAGCATCACTTTTTTCTTATTCATTTGAGTGTTCTTGCTCATGCCATACCTCTAGTATGCACAATGCTCTAGTTGATTCTGTTGAGGTGACAGCTTGGACTTATAGCAAAACACACCAACACTATCATTTACTTCAGAGCAGAGTAAGTAATATTACTGATATAGTTTTTTGATGTGATAGGTCTTCTATGTGATAGAGAGTTTTCCATCTTCTGCAATCCTATAATCATTGGCAGTTTCATAATGCAATAATGAGCAGTCTCAAACTGATGATTATTGCTGTCATAAAAAATGTATAATAGTCA
Organism: Garcileccinum viscosum; assembly: GCA_038090455.1. NCBI lineage: Eukaryota > Fungi > Basidiomycota > Agaricomycetes > Boletales > Boletaceae > Garcileccinum > Garcileccinum viscosum. The sequence goes on along the minus strand of JBBPMT010000840.1, from coordinate 4,116 downwards.
AGATGGACTGCAAGTGTCAGCAATGTATGTGTCATAAACATTGCTGTCTTTTTGAAGGCTGTGTTTCTGGCAATTTTCCTGCTTACTTTTTCCTCCTTTTTTTGACTCCTCTTTTCTATAGTAGCAATATCTCCACAATCAATGCAGTTGCCTCAATCTTAATTCCAATGTTCAGCATTGATTATTCTCTATATTCCCTTTCTTCTTTTCTTGTTGCCTTTTCTTGATTCTAATGTCTATTTTCCTTTCTCTTTACTTTTACTTTTTTGATTTTAATGTTTAGCATTGATCCTTCTATGTTCCTCTTCCTCTACTGCATATATCTCTTCCTCTTTAATTAATATATCTGCCTCTTTCTTTATCTCAATATCTAGTATTAACTCTTTGTTCTGCCTGTTGCTGTTACGAACGCTATCAGTGAGGATCGAGAAAGGAAAAGGTACGCAGCAGACAGCTGCCTATTCATCCGTAAGCCAGGTTTGGAGGTACTGGCATCTTGTCTGGGTGACTATGGATAACTCGAGAATAAGAGATGAGACTCGCTTGTGAGCTCGTAAGACTACTACTGCCGGTGGTCACTGTTGTAGGCGACGGAGAACGGAGCGATCCGCTGAGAACCACTGAAGGATCAGGGACAAGACCGAGTAGAACAAGACTGGGGAGTCAAGTTCATATTGGTGCTATATTATATACTATGGGTACAAGTGCACGGACCATGCCTTAAGGGCAGGTACTTACTATCTATGGCTATGTGAGGTAAGTCCATGAGGTAGCGGTACACTATAGATAAAGGCCATGAGGCAATAAACATGGTGTGGCAGAATGGAAGCCAGGGACTGTGAAAACAATGAAAGATGGCCACATACCATGAGGTGTGGCAGATCTATAGATATGCGAAGGAAGGCAAGATATGATCGGGATCTATCAAGATATGAGATCTATCGCCGATGAGATCTATAGGCCAGGAAGATGGAGGGCCGAGGATCGGGAACTCTATAAAAGTGTCAATAGATACAAATAGTCCAATAGGGATGTCACGTGATGACCAGCATCTAGCTGTTATGTGACCGAGGAGTAGCGCTGGGATAAGCATGCGGCTATGCGAGAAAAGGGGAAGACCATATGGGGAATCCTAGATTAGGGGCAGAGTTAGGTCATGACGGAGGTCACAACAGTTGCCATCTGCTATCTTCTCTTTTATTGATACCACTACCTCATTATCTATCTCAATATCCAGCATTGATTCTTTTCACAAGTCCTTTTTTTAGGCTAGTGTCTGCATTCCCATGGCTGATCTATCCATCAACTCTTGTTATGCCTTCCAACTCAACCCAATCTTTGTAGATTATGTTGCCAATGTTTATGAGAGGGCCAAGCAAAAATATCAGCATGATCAAGCTTCAATGCTGCAGAAGAAAAAAATATGTGAGCATCATATTGTAGTATTCAGTTTTTTCAAGATATGAATTATGTTCTAAATTCCACTAGCAGTGTCAGTGTCATTTGCTGATTGTACTGCCAACAGAATAACATAGCATTGATCATTATAAACTACCAATATGGATTTTAATATCCATTTTTTATGCTTATTTATGTAGTGTTTGACAACTTTGGGCTGGTTTGACTGGAGAATTGTAGAACAGCACTATTTGCCATTCATTATTTCAATCTAGATTTTGACAGCTGGATTGGGATGAAGCTCAATAGTTGCATTAAACTAATCAAGCCATTGCAGAATTTTTTCTTTAAACATATAGATATTATCTTGTACTTTGACTTTGTCTATCACTTTGGTTTAGCTACTATATCATTCAAGCCAAATATCCATATCATGTTCTTACAAGAACATAATATATCAAGTGCACTGAGACTATCATGAAGGCATAAGAGTTGGATGCCTTTGATAAGCTGTTGAAGTTTTTGAACAAAGATATCAAGACTGCTTCTCTATTTTCTTCTCTGCAGAAATGCTAAATGCATTCTAATCAACTCTAGTCACTGTCTCAAAATCTACACCATGATGATGGTGGTTGATGCCAACTTCATTATTGTTTAATTATTCACTAAACTTTTTTGCTACAGTATGTTTCATATTTTTTTTGCTTATTTTTTCAATCACATGACTTGATATTTATCACATGGCTCATCATGTAATATTGTATGTCTTTATCTTGTCTTTTTTTCTATCTATGACATCATACCTCACCAAGTCCTCATATATGGGAATTTTTCCATGGCCATGTAAATACTATATATATATAATAGTATGTATCTTAGCTTATGAATACTGTTGTGATCTCTGTCATAAACTAGCTTGCCTCTAGTCTAGGGTTCTTTTTGTGGCTCAACCCCTTTTCTCATAGCCACGCGCTTATCCCAGCACTTCTCCTTGGTTACATGACAGCTAGATGCTGGTCATCATGTGACATCTATCGTGGCGAGTATTTACTATTGTTTACCTTTTTATAGACACCCGGCCTCTTCACCTTTCATTGGCCAACATATCTCCCAATCTGGATCTCTGTGTATTTTGATAGATCTCAGATCTCTAACCACAAATCTTCCTTCGGTTATTTATAGATCTGCCACACCTTTGTTGTACATGGCAGGTATTTCATATTCTCATGGCGGGCTTCCATTCCTTACAGCCCTGCCTCGTTATTGACTCATGGTCTTTATCTATAGCCTACTATAGTATGTGCCAGCCCTATAGAGATGGTCCATGCACTCTCATGTACAGTATATATAGGCTTGTAATACCCGGCCAAAACTCTCTAGTCTTGATATAGTCGGTCTCATCCCCAGTAACCTTGCGTTCTTCTGTGGACCAGCCACTTGTTTGACTCACTGCTATTCCTTACTTCGAGTCTTCCCTGATAGCAGGTGAGATGTAGGCATAGCCTACTAGCGAACTACATAGGCCACTGGACATGAACATTAGTATGCACCTTTGCTAACTTCCTACTTAATAGCATTTGCTACAAATACCATTAGTAATAGCAGCCAGTCTTAAACTGGTCTGTGCACATATTATGTAATGTACATATATAGTAACTCTAAAAAGTGTTCCAATTTCTAACTCCAAACTAGAGCAAGAAGTGTTTCACAATTATTTGTAGGAATTTCACTTAGCTTTGATAGAGACAAATAATATACAAACTCTTGGCTATAAATTATATCACTGGATCATGTAATCCAGCTCAGGGACTATGAAGATACACTACTTTTAAAACAGCAACACCATTGGAATAGTTTTTGGACTTTCATAATAATAAGGGTATTGGATATATATTAGTACTTGGTATATCCTCCTTTTGCCTTAATCACAGCCTCAACCCTTGCTTGGCATGCTTTCAATTAACCTCTGACACTCCTCAGCTGGTATCCTCTCCCATATCTCTTGAATTCTATCTCATAACTGATGAATTCCATTGGAGGGGTTTTTATACTTCGCTAGCCTCTTTTTCAAGCAACCTTAGAGATGCTCAATGGGGTTGAGGTCAAGAGACTGTGCAGGCCATACTATAGTCTCAAAACCCTCTCTTCCAGCTATCCCTTTACCTTTTTACAGATATGTTTGGGGTTATTGTCCTGCTAAAAGATGATATCAGATAGATTGAGACCATAATATTGTAAAGTATTCAGCAGTTCATCTTTCAAAATTTAAAGATAGAGATTTCCATTCATTCTACCATTAATGTTAGCAGCATAGCCAACTCCCTGCCAAGTCATATACCCCCATATCATCACAGAATCTCCATCAAACTTGACTATACCTTCTACTAATCTGTTACTAGCCTCTTATCTAGCTTTTTTCAAGTCCATTTGCATCCATCTGATCCTAGGCAATTGATTTTGATCTCATCAGACCATATCACCTTCTAGTTCTCTATAGTCCAATCCTTGTGAGCAATAGCAAAGTCCATGTAATTTTTAAATTGCTTAGCAGAGAGTAGAGGGCATTTGAACTTGACTACAGCTTTCATCCCAGACTTTTTCAAGTGGAGGCAGATAGTATTGGAATGGAGAGGCTGGTTGGTGATGGCTGAGTGTGCTTTGGTCACTTGAACAGCATTATTAGCCTTTTGAGATGAGATAAAATGAAGAGCATGGTAA
>JBBPMT010000839.1:0-11098 GCA_038090455.1 Garcileccinum viscosum | reverse complement strand
CGTTTTCCGGGTGAACAACAAGAGATTCGAATTGTCCATATCTTCCAGGATGAACACGTAAAGGGACCTGTTGGAGACTGCTCAAAACATGCACCACAGACTGGCGCACAGTAGCACTAGGATAGTCAATCCCAGAAAAAAGGTGGTCGTTGAGCCATCGGGCGTTGAGGAGGGTGAGATATAGAGAGTAGCCGGCGAGTGTCGGTGATCCGAGTGTCAAAATAACAGACATGAGATTTTCTGTCCTACGTCGAGCGCCGAAAGGGAGCTGGGAGAGAAGAGCAAGATATGGGAGGAGCCAAGTGGAGAATTTCTGTGATAAAGCATCCCAGTCAAATGGGAGCGCCTGCCAGTGTCCCCCGATCTCTTTCTTGCAATACTCCTGGCAGCCACGGTATGAAAGGGCGGTGGCGGTGGCGGTGGAATTAGGATCAGATGTGTTCAAGTTGGTAATGGGAAAGCCATCGCTGGTGCGAAGGACGGAGAGAGCTGTCGTGTTCGAAATATTTAGGGTGCCAGTGCAATCCTGGCCAATCGGGTCTACGGCACAGTTTGTCACGTTTGCCAAACACTGTTCCCAGAAACTCAATGCACCTGCTGAATAATCGGGGCATAGTAGTAAGACGAGGAAGAGATAAACTATAAAAGCTGATCAGATGATACATGCTGCGTGAAGAGCAATGAAATTACCGTTCCAACGGGATAATCTACGCATGTTCTGGGGAAAGGAATCAAATGCTGGTGCTGGTGCTAGTAGTCATTGCTTTGGCGATTATATACTTCACCGAACATGCTAAGGCACGAGTGCCTGTATCAGGGGCAACATTTCCTGTGAACTTGGTTCACCACAATATTGAAGAAAGCTTTATTGACCACGAGCCCGCCACCACAGCTTCTGTGCGTACCGGTACCTAGCTCTGAGTCACCGATCGCTGGCCACTGGGCAGTACCATTGTCCTGAGAAGGATGATGCTGGAATTCCCCAAACTGAAGGCTGCCAATGAGTCCATTTCCCCAGCGGTGAACCCTAAAATGTACCACGCAGCTTGATAAAACATGATCATACATATCATCACTAGTACTTAGCCCAGAAAACTGTCAGGTTCGCCTGAGACCGAGGCGCATATAACACCCAAACAGCGCAAGGATCACTAGAATAGAGAACTGGTTTAAGTACAGCGACGGAAAAACGAGATCCACAGTACCTAAAATCATTAGAGAGGCACAAAACTGAGGCAAAAGGGAGGAGAACTGTTGGGATCGGACCAACGCTCTAAGAAGACACCCACAAAGTGCAGATGTGAAAGAGTATATCAAGACTAAGGAAATACAATACATGGATGTCGAGTATATATACTACTGTAGTCCCTTTAGGGCAGGCGTGAGAACGCTTATGAATCAACTACGTCATGATCAGTAAGCATCTACGTCATAGGGCTAAGGGTATGACATCATAATAGAATGTTCTGGAATGAGTGACGTCATATGTCACGTGAGAGTCTAGACTACGGAAAAGTTCTGACATTACCCCCCTTCCAGGATCGAAACTCCGGAGAGATTTAAGGTACAGGTGCTTTCTCGAACAAGGAAGAAGGAAGACGGTTTATGGAGTCGCGGAATAGGAGGAAATCGATATCCGAGAACATCTTGGATGCTTTTGGAAGAGGTTCCTTTCGGCAGATGGGACATTCGCATGCAGGATCAAAGTCTGCAAAACGAACTCTCATCATCTTATCGGGTCGAGGAGCCGTAGGATGTTTTCGGTGGAAGGATTTGATGGCATCGGAGGCATGTGTTAACTCCGAGGCTTTCTTCCACTTGTTCTCTTCCGATGGGAATCCCTTCCACGATACGAGGTATTCGATTTTCCCTCTTCTTTCTCGCGAGGAGATTATCTCTTCGATTTCTTGTTCTTCTTCACCATCGATGAGATCTGGAATAGGAGGCGGTGGCTTCTTCTGGATTTCGAATGTTCCTTTGACGTAAGGATGAAGGACACATTCGTTTTGCACCGGATGAATAGACTTCCACTTGTTTGGAAGTTTTAGTCTATATGCTCCTTTCCCGATCTTCTCGATGACTTTGAAGGGACCGTATCGCTTGACATCGAGCTTCTTGGACATGCGATCGGTAGAGATATGAGTTGCTTCGAGAAGCACTTCATCTCCGGGCTTGTATTCCGATGGCGTCCTAGCCTTTCTGTTATGATATCGCTTCATGTCTTCGACGGCTTTGAGAAGCGATTCTCTAGCTCTTTCGAACGAGAACTTCATCTTCTGGACAAAATCATTTGCTGACTCATTTTTTGTTCTCTTTTGAGTCATATTGATGGCGGGATTTTGTCCATAGTTGAGTTCGAAAGGAGAATATTTGGTGCTCGAAGACACTTGCAAGTTGTGTGCGAATTCGGCAAGAGATAACCATTCAGCCCAATCAGATTGTCGATGATTCACATATATGCGGAGGTATTGTTCTACCAACGCGTTGAATCTTTCGGTTTGACCATCTGTTTGGGGATGATATGCCGTCGAGGGATTTCCTTCTACCTTAATCATCTCCAAGAACGCTTTCATAAAGGAAGAAACGAATTGTGGGCCTCGATCTGATACGATCTTTCTAGGTGTTCCATGCAATTTGAAGACGTGATCTTTGTAGATTGTTGCCACGCCTTGAGCCGTCAGAGTGGTGGACACCGGGAACAGATGTATCATCTTCGAGAACATGTCGACGACGGTGAGAATAGCATTTTTTCCTTTCGATTCGGGTAGTGGTCCAATGAGATCTATGGAAACGATCTCCCATGGTGATGTTGCAATCTCATTTGGATTCAACGGAGTAGTTTTCGCTTTAACTTTAACTCGTTGACATGTATCACATCCCAAAACGTATCGCTGAACGTCTTGTTTCATCGTCGGCCAGTAATATCGTTTCTTGATTAGTTCGAGCGTTCTTTTCATTCCAGGATGTCCGGAAGTAGCGTGATCGTGACTTTGGTACATCACTTTCTCGCGTAGACCCGTGGTATCCGGAATGAATAGCTTCTCGTTCCACCAGACCATTCCATCTTTCTTCTTCCATACTTCTCCATCTTCTTTCAACAACTTCTCGACTTCTTCTCCTACTTCTATTCCTACCAATTCCTCTTCGATCGTGGTAGCACGGATATTTGTCTCAGGGATAAGGATTTGCTGCTGGTTATCCTTATCTTGCCTTTCGAAGTCGGGACGTCTAGAAAGAGGATCGGCGGGATTGGTATTTCCAGGTCGATGGGCAAGTACGTAGTGATATTCTTGGAGTAGTTGCATCCATCATGCTTGGCGTCGTGAGAGATCCTGTGGTTTCTTAAAGAATTCTAGATTCTTATGATCTGTGAGGATCTCGAACGGATGCTTCGCATCTAGAAGATAGTGTCGCCATTCTTTCAACGCGAAGATGATAGCTGCCATTTCTAAGTCCGCGGCGTGATAATTCCTTTCCGCGTCGTTAAGGGATCTAGAAATGAATGCTACAGGGTGCCATCGATCTTCTTGCTTCTGTGAGAGAACAGCTCCAATGCCGATTCCTGATCCATCAGTCTCTACTCGGAAGATGTCGTCGTTATTCGGCATGACAAGAGCTGGGGCGGATGTGAGCGTTGCCTTTAATTGTTCGAATGCGTTTTGGCAAGCTTCTGTCCACTTGAACTCTTTCTTTTCCGATGTCAGCTCGTTAAGAGGACGAGCTATCTTTGCGAAATCTTTGACGAATCGTCGGTAGAAATTGAGGAATCCAAGAAATCCTCGGAGTTCTTTTCTAGACTTTGGGACTGGCCATTCCGTGACGCCTTTCACCTTGGTTGGATCGACTTTGATTTCGTTTTGCGAAATTATTAGTCCTAAGTATTCGGTTTCTAAGACTTCAAATTCGCATTTGGTGTGCTTCAAGTACAGATTATTGTCCCGAAGGATTTGAAGCACTTCTTTTACTATTTGTCGATGTTCTTCCAACGTCTTGGTATAGATCATGATGTCGTCCATATAGACAACTACCTTTCTTCGATTGATAAGATCTCGGAAGAGGTGGTTCATCATGGTTTGGAATGTAGCGGGGGAATTGGTCAATCCGAAGAACATGACGAGCGGTTCGAAGAGTCCTCGATTGGTACGGAAAGCGGCTTTCCATTCATCTCCTTCTTTCATTCGAATGTTGTTGTAACCCCATCGAATGTCGAGCTTCGTAAAGTATTTGGCAGACTTTAACATATCTACCAATTCGGAAATGAGAGGGAGTGGATAGCGATTTTTGACGGTAATCGCATTGAGCTTTCTGTAATCTTGCACTGGACGAAGCTTTCCATCTTTCTTTTTGATAAAGAAGAAGGCGGATGCGAATGGGGATTTAGATGGTCGTATTCATCCTGATTTTAGATTTTCTTCGAGGAATTCGTCGAGTTCCTTTTGCTCGTCTATGGTGAGATTGTAGGTTTTGCAATCAACTGTGTGATCGCCGGGGAGTAGTTCGATTGCATGATCCCAAGGGCGTGACGGAGGTAGCACATCGAAGTTTTCTTTTGCAAACACGTCTTTGTATTCGTGGTAGACTTCTGGGACGATGTCTTCGAATGTCTTTGACGATTGCTTTTTGGCTTGGTTTGCTTCGATGGCTAAATCTTGTGCAACACCTCGGGATTGGAAGAAAGAGTCAACATCGAGTTTGAACACTCTACCCTCCTTCCAGAGTCGAGTACACTCCTGTGACTCGTCGTCGTCGTGGGTGGGTTCTAGGGGGGGGAGATGTGTTTCTTCGCAGTTGAATTTTATGGTTTGTTTCGCCCAATCAATTGTCGGATTGTGACGTTTCAACCAATCGTAACCGAGGAAGACAGAGTGTGTTCCTAAGTCAGAGACTGCGAAGGTTATCTTCTCGATGTGTTCTTCAATGGTCATTTCTGCAACTACAAAGTGCGTAATGGCGCCTCTGGAGTTCTTTGTTCCATCGGCGTTGTAGACGGGGATAGGTCGAGGAAGACGATGTGTTGGTAGTTTGTGTTCTTTTACAAACCTGGTGTCGATCGTCGATCCTGTGCATCCTGAGTCTATTAACGCTTGTGTTTGCAGTAATTTTCCATTATCGAACAGGAGGGACACGGTGGTGTCGAGAGAGTTAGACGACAACGTCTTGTTTCGTCTGATGAACTGGGGTTTATTTTGCAGTTCTCGTAGGATAAGATCTGCTTGTTCATCTTCTGATTCCTTTAAGATCTTTATAAGATCGTCGTCGATTTCTGCTCTTCGACTCTCGTGTACAAAGGAGCGAAGATGGTTCTTGGAGCGTTTGATGTCCATGTCTTGGCACACCTTTCTAATCCAAGGAACCATCCAAGGGTCGATGGTATTTAACCAGGAGGGTCTGTCAACAGATCCAACGAGTTGGGGCTCTCGAAGTCCTTTCTCGTCGTTGGATTGGACGACACGCTTCAGGATCTCAACCTTCTTATCGGTGGATCCAAAGCCTTTCTCTCCTCTTTGAGTATCATCAAGTTTCTTCACCTCGACGACAGGGGGCGTCAAGATCTGCTCTAGTATGATTTGAGCGATCTTGTCTCCTTTCTTTACTTCGAATTGGATATTCGAGAAGTTAAATAGTAGGACTTTTACTTCTCCTCGATAATCCGAATCGATAACTCCTGCACCGACATCAATACCGTGTTTTACTGCAAGTCCAGATCACGGTGCTATCCTTCCGTATGACCCTTTCGGTATGGCCATTGCTAGTCCGATACTCACAAGTTTCTGACTGTGAGGCGGGACTACGCTTTCCTCAGTTGCATACAGGTCATAACCTGCAGCTTCTTTGGAACCCCGTGTAGAAAGTCTAGCTTCGCTAATCTTTCTCTCGACTCTTAGGTTTTCAGTCTCGTCTGCACCAAGAAGAGAATATTTATTGGTAGTGTTCAACACTACAGGTACAGACTGCATAAGGCCAGGCTTAGACTGCTTCACTGGCCATCTTGAAAACACAATTCTACTCTACGTATCTCGGCTGCTAAGGAATCCATGTCGTAATATTCCAGTGTTTGTCCCTTAAAATCCATCGTGCGTTTCTGCTGCGCACGAGGTTTGAAGTGTTCTGCACAAGGCCATACCTTTCCACACTTGAAACAAACTCCTTTTGCTCGGGCTTGTCCGATATCCATCGGAATCCCTCCTTGAGCTCCGAATGTTCCAGGTGTATTCGGGTCGATCTTAGGCGCTGCGGGTGCTTGGGGGGCGGATTGATTTGTTTTAGAAGTCGACGTAGTTTGGAAAGGTCAACGACTGGTATAGTAACCCGACGCTTGCTTTCTCTCCTTAATATCGCGCAAAGTCTTGTCGGCGATCTTGAGAGCACTAACCCATCTGTCGAAGTCGTGTGACTCCAACAAGTAGGGCTGTGATCTTTCCACAAATTCGACCGTATCATTGTGCAAGCGTGTTCGGAGAATATCGATCAGAGTCCTTCCGTTCTGATCGATATCCATGTTGGCTTCTATCACCAAGTGCGTCATTCGAACGACGAACTCTTCGACTGTCTCTCCTTTCTTCTGAGACATCGATCTGAGCTCTCGCTCGGCGTTTCTTTCTTCAGCGTCCGATTTGAAGGAAGCGTCCATCGCACGTTTTAATTCCCACCAACTCCAGCGATTTTGGTGAGTGTTCTTCATCCACAAGTCCGCGAACCGTCCAGCGGCGTTGTCTCCTTTCATGAACGACAATGTGAATGTGATAATAACCCGTTGTTTTTGGTCCGGGTAATTAGCGTATCCCTCAAAGTAGAGATCAAGCGTCCGGAACCATTGTCGGTACTTCCGTTTGTCTCCTTCGAAGTTCTCTGGCTTCGAAGCGACGGATTTCCCGATCACTGGGTTCTGAAGAGGTGTCTGTCCACGCGGAGGAGGACTCGGAACTGCGGGAGGAGATTGAGGCGGAATCGGAAGAGGGCGGGGAGGCGACGGAGGAGGCGGTCTCTGGGATCCAGTCCCAGTCTGCAATCGTCCTAATGAGCCCATAATCCTCAAGGGATTCGGCGCTCGATATGGTTGCGTTCTTTGCAGTGGAGGCAAAGCGGGAGGAGGACCTGCAGTAGCAGGGTTTGATCTGTATTCCGTCATCCAGCTGTTGTAGGCGTTGGTGAATTCCTCCATAGTGGTAAACACTCGGGTATCCATTCTTGGAACAACTGGGGATGGAACACGGGGGCGAGGATTTGTTGGATTGAATGCGCGTTGGAATGCTGCCTGAATCTCCAGTACTGATTCGTCCTCTTGAAGATCTGACTGGCGTAGAGGTACTGCCGAAAGGGGAGCGCTCGTAGGGGTGGTAGACATAGGCTTCTAAGTCGGACTCGTAGATCGTGTACAGTTTTCGATCGTTCGAGTAAGGGTTGGACGTTGGTATTCTTACACGGGGACTAGTAGATCCGAGTAATAATTCTACGTCAGCTATGTAATTATCTAACCAGTCTACAACCAATTGAGTTCCTACACTGCCGATGTCCGTGAGGGCAGCGATTTCGGCGATTCTGTCGGCAGACGTCTTCGGTGACGATGTTTCTGTCGATGTTATCGGAGACGACAGCTTCGTATGCAGCCCACTGACGATACTCACTCAGGTCAAGGGTATCACTCACGCAGAGGACACGCGCCTTTTCCCGAAAGTTCGTAGAGCGGACGCGAGGAATGGTGACGGAGGGGGTAGGGGAAGTTTCTGTAAAAAGAAGTACTGCCACACGAGGACAGCGTCGAAATACACTCGCGGGGCACGAGAGGGGTCGGAGGCGAAGTGGGGGGAACCGGGTTCTGCCTGGCTACGGCTGACGATTTAGCTCGCCAAGGCTGCGACTCTTAAACCCGTAGATATCGCGATGCGGGAGTTTGCACGGTTTCTGTCCGCTGCACTGACCCACTTTGCGCCAAGGGATTGATCCGTATTTTTTGGCGGCTGGAAGGGTTTCCTCGAATGGAATCTACCCCAGCAATGCGAACCAAAACTACGCCGGACGAGCGTATGACAAGGGTGGCTATCGAGTTCTTTACTCGAGCGGTCACAGAGCTACTGAGAACCTGAGGTTCTAATCTCCTTGTCCCTGGAGTCCGGGAGAGCAAGTGCTCGAGCGAGGAAGATACAACGACCACAAAAAGTGTGTGGCCGAAGGCAAGTCGAAACGGAAGTTGTAACGAGTAGAGGTGGAGGAGAGTCTCAAGGATAAAGTATCGGTGAGACGAGGAGGATAGTCTTGATATAATGTTGGGATCGGACCAACGCTCTAAGAAGACACCCACAAAGTGCAGATGTGAAAGAGTATATCAAGACTAAGGAAATACGATACATGGATGTCGAGTATATATACTACTGTAGTCCCTTTAGGGCAGGCGTGAGAACGCTTATGAATCAACTACGTCATGATCAGTAAGCATCTACGTCATAGGGCTAAGGGTATGACATCATAATAGAATGTTCTGGAATGAGTGACGTCATATGTCACGTGAGAGTCTAGACTACGGAAAAGTTCTGACAAGAACGATGCGGGACAACAATATATGTACAGGATGACAAAGACGGACGCGGAACCACACCCATCCACGGACCGACGCATGGGCCATAGGGGTCTATGAATTCTCAACAGTAACAGGCTAATGGCATTTTCAATCGTTCAACGCAAGTTCAAGCAAAATCTAGCTTGTCAACTTCAGACGTGTGCCAGTACTTGGTCTAGACTCTACTATGTAAATGCATGTTCTCATCGTCTCGACATGGTCGCCGTTGCCAGTGTGTCGGGGCCTCGGCGAAATTCATGGATCAGCATAATATACATCTGCACCAACGTAAGTACGACTTTAAGTAGCTGGTAGTATAATGTGTACATTTTATGTTCGCAATACAACTATAGAAAGTATTAGAAACGGTTACCTTCCTACCGAAGGCCTTGTCTACATACGGGAGAGTCGGGAGACTAGCGAGCACATATCTGTACTATGTGTTGGAAACCCTATGATAATACGAAAGGAAAGGGAGAAGCATCTCGTGAATTATTACTGGCGATACTGAAAAGAAAAGATAAAGATAACCTATGTAAGCAAGGTCGAATCTCGTAGGAGGTAAATCGTGCCGACGAAAAATACAGAAGAAATCCAAGCAAGCGCCAAGGCCCCGATCCAAGCACTCGTTGCCTGGCTGATGTCGCTCGCGGAGTAAACGACGGTCCTGAACGCGGAACTAGTACCCCTGGAGAAGACGCTCGCGTCGCAGTAGCAAGTGTCGTATACCCCCGTATACTGGAAGATCGAATTAGCGATGATGACGACCGCGTTGACGATCGCGAGCGCTTTCCCTATCCACCTCAGCCAATCTGCAACAAAGGAAATCGTCGGGGCAGGGCGAACGTCAGCTGCATCCATGTCCGGGATCGCATGTTCCTCTATCGCGCCAAAGCGAGCCGTAATATCCAGCGTCGGTATGGTAACACTCGAAGAATCACTGCCTCTCCCCTGTGTAGTGGACGCTGGGGCTCCCGAACGCAAAGAAGGTGTGCGTTTCACATCGTTCTCCAAGTTGGCCGAATCAAGTATGAGATGATGTGCATAATATCCAAGGGCGTTCGACAACACTAGCATCACCCATACCATCGTGGAGATCGCCCCGTATATCAGGAAAGCGAGAGAACGACATCCCAGCCCCTGTCATGAGATTCTCAGTTCCTTAGCTATCTTGCCATAGGAAGACACTTACCGTGGTAGGGGTGTACCAGGCCGCAATCAAGGCCGCACCCGTTGTAGCCCATTGAAGTTGCAATGACATGAAAGAAGCCACCGCCATGTTGAAAAAGACGCCTTGGGGCCAAAGAATTTTGACGCCAGTGTGACCGGGGTGGCAGTAGCGAGCAATTTGATCACGGTTTCCCAGTCGATGCACAGGGGGGACATCACCGCGCGCATGATGAAGAATGCGCTGACCATCGAAACCTTCTCGGCGATTCCATTTTCTCCAAGCTGCACGGTAGTACAAAGAAGTTAAGTAGACGGTTTGAGACCACGAAAGAACTCTTGCGTAGTTGAATATAGGAGGGATTCTGGACTCGTCAGGCGAAACAGTACTTCTGTTGGAATACTCCCAATCTGGACTGGGGGCGATAGTCAAGCCGGAGTTACAGCTGACGGGGATGTGATCCGCACTGGGATCATGGGGATTTGGAACGAAAACGCGTCGATTCGCCTTGTTGTACGCCTTGTGCACCTGTTCATAATCACATTTGGGCGAGAGAACCAGCCATCCCACGACGATTGGTATCAGCCAAAGCCATATCGAAACGCTTCCCTGCCCATTAGAGTCATTTTGCTTGTTCAGACTAGAGAAGGAATCGGAAACGGTAAGGATATAGGAAACGACCACCCAGGCAATCGACGTTGCAGATGCAATAGACCACCTGTGTGGATAATTCAGTTCTTCTGAAAACATGATCCACCATTGGTCGTTTTCAGGGTGAACGACAAGAGATTCGAATGGACCAGATATCCCGGGATGAACGCGTAAAGGGACCTGTTGGAGACTGCTCAAAACATGCACCACAGACTGGCGCACAGTAGCACTAGGATAGTCGATCCCAGAAAAAAGGTGGTCGTTGAGCCACCGGGCGTTGAGGAGGGTGAGATATAGAGAGTAGCCGGCGAGTGTCGGTGACCCGAGTGTCAAAATAACAGACATGAGATTATCTGCCCTGCGTTGAGCGCCGAAAGGGAGCTGGGAGAGGAGAGCAAGATACGGGAGAAGCCAAGCAGAGAATTCCTGTGAGAAAACTGTAGTCCAGCTTGAGAGCGCCGGTCCTGAGCCGCAATACTTAGTACAGCCCACGACTGAAATTGCGGTAGCGATGTTGGTAGAGTCGATGTCAGATGCATTGGTGATGGGAAAGCCACCGCTGGTACGAAGGATAGAGAGAGCAGTAGCGTTCGAAATGTTGAAGGCGCAATTCTGGCCAGTTGGGTTGATGGCACAGCTTTTCAAGTCTGCTAGGCATTGCGAGAAATCAGTCGCTCCGGAGTGATTGGGACACAATAAGACGAGGAAGATATAAACTTCGAACA
>JBBPMT010000838.1:0-11113 GCA_038090455.1 Garcileccinum viscosum | reverse complement strand
TTGTTGTTGATAGTCAATGATTTTTTCAGTTACTGTTTATATCATGGGGAGTTTGCTGTAACTAGTTGATTCTTTCTTCATCATTTTGGCATTGGGATATGAGTTGACTTAGAGAGGAAAATGTGACTCTAGTGGGCCAGTGTGGTAGTACACTAGGTGTCTGGACATGGTTTGACAAAGTGCTGACTCTTAATTTTAAATAATTTTACAAGATAACCTTTGAAGGGTCATTTTCTTTTTTCCTCCTCACTTTTAAAAAATCAGAAAACAATCAAAATTAGATTGCTGGCTTTTTGACAAATGATTGTTTTCAGATTTTGGCTAGATGAGCTGCATCATTAGCCTATACATTTATAAGCATTTGTCATGCAAAATCATGCATTTGTCATATGACATGTGCTGGTTTCACATGAGGTCTACCTTATTATGGTTCAAACTCTACACTAGACCACACATGCTGAGCACTTGCCAACTATTGGTCTGGGTCTGCTGGATCACATGAGCTTCCAGTGGAAAAAAATAACAAGTCCATCATAAAAATAACACAAATGCCAGTATTGAGAGAATCATTGATATAGACTTACATAGAGATGGTGTGATCAATTAAGATGCTATATCACTGAATTTGAAAGATTCAGATAATGTTATACAATATAATTATAAACTCTATGAAAGTGACCAATAGCCACAAGAACTAGGCCACCTCGATAATCACAAACTATGAAAATGGGCATGTATAGGCTAGTGGGAAACTAACTAGAACAGACTGAGGTCTGCTGGTCATTATATTCATGTCTTTATACTATGATACATGGTGTACGGACCAAGCTGTGTCTATCAATAAGCTATCTATGATTACTATATAAGGCTATAGTATTCTCACGGGCATGGGAGTATTCCCATGAATGAAGTTACCATATGTTAGTCTAGAACTATGATGTTATAGATAGGTGATAAGGTCATGTGACAAATATCAAGCCATGTGATCAAGAATTTGAAGGAAATAAAATAGAAAAAGTTAGGTTACAGCAGGAGGTCATAACATTACTTCCCTTCTATGAGCAAGATTCCAAATTGCCTATGATTCAGTGGTGGAATCTAATGTGAAGTTTTCTATCTTGGTTGTAAAAAGGGAATCAAATAGTACATGGGCCATTTTAAGTTTTCACAGTGCCACTGGGTTTAATCTATAAAAGTCCATGATTGCTTTGCTTGCTGACCTTTTAAGGTTGCTTGCAGATTCCCAAGTACGATCGGATTCATCATATCCCTTCCAGTGGACTAGATATTGGAAGCCATGACCTATGGGGCAAGAGTTGACTATCTTTTCCACTTTGAATTCTTTGTTTTCTTTGTCATCAACAGATATTAGTCTGGGATGTTGGATGGATTGTCCTTCAAGTGGTTCTATATATGGTTTAACATGAGACACATTTACTATGTCATATGCTCGGTTTGATTTCAGGAACAATAGTTTGATGGCATTGGTATACACATCCACGACCTGGTAGGGTCCTATCCATCATTTGGTTAACTTTTTCGAGGGTCACTCTGCGAGATCAAGATATTCCATTAATAATAGTACAAGGTCACTTGGTTGGTATTTCAGTGCGTGGGAGTGAGTTTGTCAGCTTACTGACTCATTCTATGATGTGTGCGTTCCAGTACTTCCTTGGCTAATTGCAAGTTGGTTTTTATCTGGTTGGCAAATTTTTTAGCAGCCAGTGCTTTGACAAGGGTGGCTTCAAAGCTGATGCAAGGTATGAAGCTCTTTGTAAGCTGGAATGGGGCAAAGCCAGTTGCTGACGATTTTGTATTATTGATATTAAACTGGGCAAGGGCTAGCCATTCGGCCCATTGATCTTGTTTTTCTGTGATGTAAAGACAGAGGTATTGGTTTAGTTCTCTGTTTACCTGTTTGGTCTATCTATCTGTTTGTGGGTGATATGCCAATGACATCTTCTTTTTGATATGGAGTAATTTAAGTAAATCTGTCATTATTTGTAATGCAAATTGTGGTCCTCAGTTACTGACTAAGCTATCAGGTAGGCTATGATGGCACCATACATAATCTCTATAGAGTTTGGCTATTTCTTTTGCCGTTACAGCTTTCTTCATGAGTATGAAGACAACTTCTTTAGAGAATCAGTCGACTACCATGAGAATGCTATTAAACCCATGGCTTTTGGGTAATCCTGTGATGAAATTGGCTGATACCAACTTCCAAGGTCCTTCCACTACTTTTAATGGTTGGAGTTTGCCTGCGGGTGCATAATTGGTTGGTTTCATGTGGACACATTGATCACAAGCTTTGCAGTAGGTTTCTATGTTATTTTTGGCTCTGGGCCAGCTGTAATAATGTGATATGAATTCTCTGGTTCTTTCCACACCTTTGTGTCTGAAAAAGGAGTGGTGGTGGAACATGGTTATCACAGTTTTTTGGAGTTCTGTGGGGACCCATATCTTGTTATTATAGTACCATATTCCATCATGATTGTTAGATCCATTGGGGTTACTATATTTATGGTGTTTTTCTTTGATTTTGTCAAAGAGGGCTATATCAAGCATCACCTGCACATGATGATTGGGGATAATGATCTGGTTTTTGTTATCATCTTTGATCCTGATCATGTAATTCTCTTGTCTAGAAAGTGCATCTGCTTTTCCCATGGATGTACCAGATTTGTTGACTAGTATGTAATCAAATCTGGATAAGTACATCACCCACTGAGCTTGGCATCTGTTGAAATCTTGTGCTTTCATGAACCATTGTAGATTTTTGTGATTGGTCCATATCTCGAATTGGTAACATGCACTTTCAAGATGGTATCTCCATTGTTCTAGTGTGAGAATGATTGCAAGCATCTCTTTGTCTGCTATTGTGTAGTTGTGCTGTTCAGGAGTCATGCTATGTGACATGTAGGACACAGGGTGCCATTTGTCTTCTATTTTAGTTAAGAGTACTGCACCAATGGCAAAGTCCAAGGCATCACATTTGACTCTATATGGGGTCGTGTCATCTGGATATGCTAACATGGAGGCTAATATGAAGGCATTTTTACATCTCAAATGCAGTTTGTTGGTCTTTTTCCCAGATCCAGGGTTGATCTTTCTTTGTTAGGTCATGTAAGGGTCGCGCAATGAGACTATAATTGGCAATGAAGCAGTGATAGAAGTTTGCTAGTCCTAAGAAGCTTCTTATGCCTTTCAAGGTGGTAGGAATAGGCCAATCTTGCACTCCTTTCATTTTTTCATAATTCATGGATACTCCATGTTCTGATACATCCATGTCCAGCATATCTACTTTTGTAACTCCAAAGAAATACTTCTTGGTTTTAATGAACAAATTATTGTTCTAGAGTTTTTCTAAAACTCTACATACTACTTTGATGTGTTTCTTTCTATTGTTATCTTTTGAGATGATTAGGAGATCATCAAGATAAATTATGATTATGTTATCCATATTAGAGAAGATTTCATTCATTATCTATTGGAATGTGGCAGGGCTGTTGCACATGCCGAAATACATAACGAGGGATTTGTAAGCCCTAAGGTAACAGACAAAGGCTCTTTTCTATTCATCTCCTTTTTTGATGCGGATATTATTATATCCCCATCGGAGGTCCATTTTCATAAAGAGCTTAGCTCCTTTTAGTTTGTCCATAATTTGCGAGATTAAAGGCAACAGGTAATTGTTTTTGACCATTCCTTCATTTAGGTATCTATAGTTTATGACCATTCACTTCTTGCCATCTTTCTTTGGTATGAAAAAGACAGGGGATGTCTGAGGTGATTTTGAGGGGTGGATGTATCCCTTAATAAGTTGATTGTCTATGAATGCTTTGACTTTGTCTTGTTCTTGCAGGCTAAGTTTAATTAGATACCCCTTTTTAGGTACAAAATCAGGTTGGAGATCTACTGCATGATCCCATGGTTTTCTTTCGGGCATTCTCTTACTTGCCTTTTTTGGAAAATACATCCAGGTAGTCATGGTATTCCATGGGTACTAGTTTCATGGCTTCTGTTGCATCCGGGATGTCTATTGATTGTTCTATTTTTTGGATGTGGTACATATAAGCAACTTTGTGCACTTCTGCCTGTGTTCTTGCAAGATGTTTGAGTGCCGCATAGCTGGGTGGGCATTTGTCCATGGTGACCATTCCTGTGATCCAATTTATCATAGGGTTGTGATTTCTGAGCCATGTATATCTGAGAATTAATTGGTTCTTTCCCAGATTGGTGATGTCAGCATTGACTTTCTCACAATATCCCTGATAGTCTATGATGAGCAAGGCGGTGTATGCAATTCCACCTGCTGAGTTGATTGATTCATCCACATTGTAGACTGGTATCACCATATCGAGAGGTTGCATTGGAATTCTGTTTTTTTTTGCCCATGTTTGGTTGATAAATATACCAGTGGTGCCACTGTCTAGCAAGGCTTGGCATTCTGTTTTTGTAGTTTTCATGATTATATTGATTTTTACAAATAGTTTGCAGAGTGGTTTTAATGTTCTCATGCATTTCTTTGTCAGGTTCGAAGACAAATTATTTTTATTTTTTGTATAAGCAGAATTAAGCATCACTTCCTGGTGACCATGCTTCTTATTGGAGTTCACCACTTTGGTTAAGGTATCTGGTAGGCTACCACATTGAGATATTGGAGATGAGAGAAGAGAAGAACACAAAGTACTATTGGAGATGCTATCTACATCAGATTGGGTCTTCTGGCCAGTGGGGAGTGCAATTTCGCCTGCTGTCACCATGTTTGTATCATTATCTAAGCTAGAGAAATTATTCGAAGTATGTAACTGAAATGGGTGAGCACTGTCTTGGTGTCACACTCTTGATTGAACTAGTACTAAATTAAAAAAGGAACTATCTAAAGAAGAAATGAAAATGGGGTCCATATTAGTCATACTACTACCTGATGTAGATGACTCTACTCTTTTTCCTGATGTGCTTCCAAGTCCTTGAAGTATGCACAAGCTGTTATGCTGGGCGTCGAGTATAACCACAAGTCTAGACGAGAATCTCACGAAGAGTCCATCAAGTCTAGCTTGATTGAAGGAAGGGTCTCTCTATCTTGCGTGTGCACATCAAGAGCTCAAGGCAGCTGAGAATCGACACTGAATTGCGTAGAACTAGCTAAGGAACAAACACCATCGTGCTACTGGTATATATAGGGAGGGGTGCGATGCACGGACCAAGCTATGTTATAGCAGTGAATGAGAGAAAGACAAAAGAGGAAGATCCAGATGGAACGCGATGGAATCGCATGGAAGGGAATGAGTCATCCGCAGTAAGAATGAGTCAGAAGCTGTGGAAGGCTATATGTACAAAAGAGATAAAGAGATAAGGCAATAAGACGATAAGGCGATAGTGAGATAAAGAGATAAGGCGATAAGGAGATACGAAGATAGGAAGATAAGAAGTTAGTCCGAAGACGGAGGAAGAGAAAAGAGAAGGGATCCGTCGGCTGAAAGGAAAAGAGGCGAATCATAATGGGAAAAAGAGAAGGGGTAGGACAACGCAACGGTACAACCCTCAGGGACAATGTCAACTGTAACACAAGCTGCATTGAAGTCCATTCCACGAATCATGGTTTGCCAGTTTGGTTGCCTAGCTGGTCTGGGATTGGAGAGTATTGCAAGGGGAGCAGGTATGGCATGTTGGTTTATTTGGGTGGTTCCTTCTATAGCATGCACTTTTTTAGATTTGAATTGGGAACATTCCTTTCAGTGTTTCCTGCAACGGAATCCACATTTATTGCAAGCCATACTTTTGGCCTTGCAGTCTCTTGCCAGATGGCTTTTTTTGCCATAATTGTAGCAGCCTTGGGTTGACCGGCCTATATCTTCCTGATTGTTGGAGGTTGTGCGATCTATATCCATTGTATTGGGATTGTGCTTTGATTGGTTAGCTTGGAACTGGGATTCAAAGAATTCTATGGCATTGGCATATTTTTGTACCACAACAATGAAGTCGTGGAGGCTAGCAGGCCTTTCTTGTTGCATAAACATGTGTTGGACAATATCTTGTCGTACTGATTGCTCCAAAAGCATGACTCCTGTGCCTTCTTCAACTTGGGCTTGGTCATAGAGGGCCAGCCATTGGGTGAGAAAAACTTGGATCCTTTCATTGTAACCCTGCTTTCATGCTATTAATTGCCAAGTGGTGATTTCCTTCTCATTGCCAATCCTGAATTGGTCATTTAGCAGTTTTTCTATTTGGCCCTAATGAGAGCCAAGGCATGTTGTTGTCATGCCACTTCTTGATTTCGGTTCTTGCCCATGTGCCTGCACCATTTTTATCTTTTTCACCTGACTTAATGCCTATTCTGGAGAAGACTGTGAGGTTCCAGTCTTTTTGGCCACCTATTCTTTGTTCTCTGAATATAGACAGGTTGATTTCTCTGAATACCAACATCTTTGTCCACCATTCATCAAACTTATTGTAGCTTCCATCGAAGAGTCCAGGATTCTTGACTACTTCGGCTCTTTTCGACTTTGGTTCATCGAAGCTACTTGTGGGCAAGTGATCTTCTTCTCTCTCCTCACACTCTTGGTCTAATCGGGCCTCTAACTCATGGTTTCTTTGCTCGGCTGCTGTCAGCTGGTCCATTGTCTGTTGCAAGAGCTCACTTAGCAATGCGAGCTGATTGGTGAGTTAGTGCCCACTGTTTGTCAAGGAGCCGAGGTGACGGCTGCTTATGGTGGATGTAGTCATTTCTGAGTTGAGAGGGTCCGGCAGGTTATATAGGTCTGACATTGTAGTTGAATTCTATTTGGCTTTGATAAAAGTCAAGTGTATTGTTGAGTAGGACTGGTGCTTTGTCTAGACAATGCTCTAGAAATTCATGTTGTAACCAATGAGGGAAGTCTGGAGCAAATTCAATGGCATATGGGATATTATGGACTATGATGTCATTTGAATCAAAATCTTTGTCAAGGAGGAGGCAGTGGGAGATGTCCAAGGAGATGGCAATATAGTTCTTGTTTTTCAATGCATGCCAATTGTCACCATATAAGTCAGAGAAGTCCATACACTAGGGCTAAAAAAGAAAACTTGTATGCATCGCAGTCGCACACTAACTCTGCAATTGTTGATGGTAGGGGGGGGAACTGGGTATTGCCTAGCTACGGCTCTTGATTTAGCTCGATTAAGCTGTAACTCTTAAATATATAGATATTGCGATGCATGGTTTGCACAGTTATCTCCACTGTACTAACCCAATATGCGCTAAAGGTTTGATCCTTGTTTTTCAGTGGCTGAAAGGGTCCTCTCAATTGAGGTCTACCCCAGCAAAGCGAAGTGAAGCTATGCCGGACGAGCATACAGATGCAGTAGAGAGTTGGTTGCAGTCTAACTATGGTAATGGAGTAACTGCCTGACTATTACAGGTAGAGCCTTAGTTATTGGTTATTGTGAGATCTCCTTTGAGTCTGGGATCCGACTATGAAGCAATATGGAAGAAGGTGGAAGTGGGAGCATATAATGGTGCTGGTAAGGTGGAGTAGTGAAGAGAGTCTGTTCTTATGAAAGCGACCAATAGCCACAAGGACTAGGCCACTTTGATAATCACAAACTATGAAAATGGGCATGTATAGGCTAGTGGGAAACTAACCAGAATAGACTGAGGTCTGCTGATTGTTGTATTCATGTCTTTATACTATGATACATGGTGCACAGACCAAGCTGTGTCTATCAATAAGCTATCTATGATTACTATATAAGGCTATAGTATTCTCATAGGCGTGGGAGTATTCCCATGAATGAGGTTACCATGTATTAGTCTAGAACTATGATGTCATAGATAGGTGATAAGGTCATGTGATGTTACATGACTGATCATGTGACAAATATCAAGTCACATGATCGAGAATTTGAAGAAAATAAAATAGAAAAAGTTAGGTTACAGTGGAAGGTCATAACACTCTACAATTACATGTCAGAAAAATATGTAACTCCATGTCAATGATGCCAAATTACAGTAAACATTACCAAGCAGTTACAGGCATAATAACAGACATGGCAATGCCATTATGATAGCAGCTGAGATAAGATAATAACATATGATTCATAGCTATGCCATTGTGTGTCACTGTTAGTCATCAAGAAGCATTGCAATGGTCCTGACCTGTCTTCCTTTATCTATACTTGGTCAAGCTCTCTTTAACTATGGCACTAGATTGTTTAAGATACAAATGAGTTCAGAAAACAGTTACAGCATTAGTGCAATGTCAATTTTGTGGGAACTGATTCAACAAGCCACAAGGTTTTAAGATCCATGAACTACACTGCTTGAGGTACAAAGAAAAGGAATGACAACATGTTGAGTATACCAAGGAGTATGTCAGAGACCTGGATCAAGGTATGTATAATGGCTTCAGGTTTAAATTGTATTCTATTAGGATGGTGCTATATTGATATCATTCAAAATCAATAAGAAAAGCCAATACCCTTTCTAGATGAGAAGATCACATGATTGGCATTGAAGATGATGATAAAAACATGATAGTCATCCCATAAGAATGTATATAATCTCTTGAAGAGATCTCTCTATTTGATAGAATCAAAAAAGCACATTCAGAGTTGAAAGCTTCTGACAGGATGATCCTTCATGAAGGATTATGGCACTACCAAGATAAGATCTGGGTGCCAACTGATCTTAGAAGGAGGATAATCACCCAATTCCATGACCACCCCTTCTTCAGACATAAAGGAGCTAAAAAGACACTCGACTTTGTCCATTGATACTATAGTTGGCCAAAAGCCAAAAATAATATCATTGAATACTGTAAGTCATGTGACAGGTATGTATGCATGAAACCATCAAACCAGCTGCCAGCCAGCTTATTCCAACCTCTTCTGGTTGCTGAGTGACCCTGGAGTTCCATCTCCATAGATTTTATCATGGGACTCCCTGATAGTAAAGGCTTCAATGCCATTCTTGTTATAGTAGATTGATTCTCAAAAGAAGTCATTCTAATTCCCACAAATAAATCAATCATGGCTAAAGAAACTGCCAAACTTTATAGAGATCATGTGTGGAAAAATCATAGATTACCTGATAGCCTGGTCAGTGATCAAGAACTGCAGTTTATATTACAGATGATGATAGACTTGCTTAAATTATTGAAAATCAAAAAGAAAATGTCCTCCACATATCATCTCCAGACAGATGGATAAACAAAATGAGTCAATCAGGAATTGAACCAATACTTATAACTATATAGCAAAAAAACAAAATCAATGAGCCAATTGGATCGCCATTACCCAGTTTAACTTGAATAACATCATATCATTGGCTGCTAGTTTTAGCCCTTTCCAAGTCATGCATGCATATGTGCCATGTCTTGGGGTTGAACTCCTTATGGTTAAAGCACTGGCAGCTAAAGAATTTGCTGAAGAAATAGAGAAAACCCATATGACCATGGCCCTAAATCTAGAAAAGGCATGGAAGCAAATGAGTCAGCAGGCTGATAAACATAGGAGATCTACCCCAGATTACAAGATTGGCAACCTTGTGCTTCTCTTGACTGAACATCTTGCACTTTCAAATTGACCAGCAAAAAAGCTTATGGAATAATGGATAGGACCATATCAGGTCATTGACATGTATACTAATGCCATCAAATTACTATTTCCCAAATCAAATAGGGCATATATTATTGTGAATGTTTCATGCATCAAACCATATATAGAATCTCTAGAAGGACAACCTATAGTTCGCCCTAGACCAGTATCTATGAATGATGAAGGTGACAACAAGTATGAAATTGAGTACATTGTTAATAGTAGATTCATTGGCTGAGGATTTCAATACCTCATGCACTGGAAAGAATATGATGAAAGTGATCATATCTGGAAATCTATGAGCAACCTTAAAAGGTTAGCAAGTAAAGCCATTATGGATTGTTATTGGAAAAATCTTTCAGTACTGTGCAAATTGTGCATGACTTGTGAACTGTTTGATATAGTTTTTACCATGCCAATTATAAACTATACATTGGGATCTACAACAGAAAGTTAGGAATAGGTGATCTGGAATCTTGCCTATAGAAGGAAGGTAATGTTATGATCCTCATATGGCACCTAACTTTTTTCTTCATCAATAGTATTTTTCACAATCATGTGACTTGATATTTGTCACATGACCTTATCATTTATTTATGACATTATAGAACCAGACCAACATATGTCCACCTCATGTATGGAAATACTCCCATGATTGTGTGAATACTCTAACTGTATATAGTATACTTTAGTAACCCTTATTGTAATAGTACTGGCCCTACAGTGGTCCATGTGCATATACCCATAGTATATATACTTGAATGCATCAACCAGCAGATCTCAGTCTGTTCTGGTTAGTTTTCCAGCTAGCTTATATAGATTCCATTCCATAGTTTGTGATTATCAAGGTGACCTAATGTTCTGCTATTGGTTGCTTTCAGCAGATCTATAGATAGGCAAAGAAAGATTTAACCATCAGCAATAAAGGAAAGACTGAGAATCTATAGATATGAGTATTTATAAAAGTGTCAATAGATGCAAACAATGAATAAATGATAGTGCATGTGATTATGAGTGTCTATGAATTATGTCAGATAACCAATAAGATAAAAGAATATATGCCAGAAGATAAAGAAGATAGAGGACAAGCCAGATATGGAACCCTAAACTAGAGTCTAGTTAGGTGATGGAAAAGTTCATCATACTAACCACTACAATTTAATAACAGCAAGTATTCTATGCAGCATTAAATATTTTAACAGATAATGTAAGTTATAAAGGCTACTAGTTTTTGTGATTGTTATGCAGCTACCTCAAGCTGGATAGTCTCATTGGACTGAATGTTCATACTAAGAGAATACTTTAGATGATCAAAGCAGAATTGCTACATTTTGAAAATGAACTCAAAGTATGCTCTAACATTATGTAACTTATATGTTGATCTTGAGTCATACTGTATTCCTTAGGAGTATATCTCATGCATATCCAATGGCAATCTCTCAGAATACTTCAAGATGGACTGGAACTTCCCTAAGATACATCTTTTGAAATATATTGTACAAGACATTTGGCACAAAGGAGTGACATGCATACA
>JBBPMT010000837.1:0-11119 GCA_038090455.1 Garcileccinum viscosum | reverse complement strand
TTGCCCATCGCGGGCTGGTAGCGATGGCGAACAACGGGACTAAGAACTCTAATGACTCACAGTTCTTCATCACACTCGGTGCGTTGTTTCGTTCTCCACGTTATGTTCACTCCCCCCCTTTTTTTCCTGAGCACTTGTGGATCAGATCGAGCGGATGAACTGCAGGGCAAGCATACGCTGTTCGGGAGGGTCGTCGGTGATACGTTGTACAGTAAGTGCCATGATTCCGTTGTCCATGAGTTCAGCCGTTGATGTCATTCCGTCAAGATGTGTTGAAGATCGGGGAAACGGGTGTGTGCTCGTGTTACCTTGCTGTAGCTATCCGAACAAACAGAGATGTCAGAGCTCGGCGAGAATGAACGACCAGTATAGTATATCACTCTTTGCCCTTGTCGACGGTTCGGCGTAGCTGAAACCGGTATCATCTAGCCCACCCAAGATCAAATCCGTTTCCATAGTCGATAACCCCTTCCCAGATATAGTACCACGCATCACAGCCGCTGAAAAGCGTGCACAGCAGCGTGCCCGTGAAGCCGCGCAGCGTGAAAGGGAGGATGCCGAACGACGCAGAGGTGCTAAAAAGTCAGTGCGAACATCCTCCTTTTAGCAAAAGTGATCGACGGAACACCCTGTTTTGAAATAGGAACGTCAAATTATTGAGCTTTGGAGACGACGATGACGGGGGCGCAGAGAACGAGGATCAGGAAGCCGTTGTGCTGAAGAAGAAAGACATTGCACGCCCTGATTGTGCGTGATGTGTGTAGCCCGGTAATGAAGGATGTTTCTTGAGCAACGTTTTATTCACAGTGATCGACAACCCGCTGGCTTTGCCAATACCAATGCCTGATATCATACAACCGCTCTCAGCCAAAAAGCCCGGAAGATCAAGTGCGGACATCATGCCCACGTCAGCGCCATCAAAGGTGTGTTCCAATGTGTCGCCCGTATGCACCAAGGAGATGAATAGGGAGAAATATACAGAAGGACAAGGACGCGGAGAAAGATGCAGATATATCCAAAATCAGAGAAAAGCATGCACAAGAAAAGACATCGACCAGGTAATACAGCATTTGCGAGGAAATATGACAACGGTACGCTGACCTGCCTGTCCATCATCCGCAGTGATGCACGTCGTTCCGAGATTGAAAAGATGGAGGCTGAGATACGGAAGCTTACTCGACGACGCGAAGGTGGTGAGGACAGTGATGACGAAATGGAGAGGAAGAAGACCAAAACACAGAGATCATACCTGGCTGAGGAACTTGCAAAGTATTCCAAGGGTCGGGGGCTGCAGAAGAAGGGTAAGGGACGGAAGGACGAAGGGGACGTGATTGCGGCCTTGAATAAATTTAGGGGCATGCTGCAAGCCTCGTCATCTATGGGGGACGTAGCTGAGGGAGAAGACGAGTTTGATATGGATGGGAACGATGGTGGGAAAGATGAAGGAGAGAAAACGAAGCTTGGAGGGGAAGACGAGGGCATGGAGGTGGACAATGATCGGGGGTTCATGAACCATGCTCTCCATTTTCCCAAGGACGATGGGGAGGAGACGAGGAAGGCAGAACGGGATTATGAAGTCATTGATCCGAGACAACGGAGCGCAAGGGCACGGGAGGAAGAAAGGGAGAGGAAGCGAGCAACAAGGGGTAGGGGCGGGGCTCATGGTCATCCAAGACGGTAGTTTGCTTTCTCTTCGAACCAGTTATTCAATTTACTACTGTCACGACGGGACTAAATAAACCGAGGTCAAATGGTCCCGAACTTAGACGATCTAGATGTGAATAGTTATCATTCTCTTGGGAATTGGCACGTTTGGTCTAAACCACGGTCAATTTATTGCTAAATCTGTCTGACTACAAATGCTGTATGCCTTGTGGTGGAGTGTGTACGGCACCGAAATTACCTTACCTGTAGGTATCAATGTTATCAACGGTTGGTCCAGGGCCACTCACACTCCACAGCAATTTCATGGATTGCAAACCATTTCATAATCCCTGGTCCAACTCATGAAAAAAGCATTCTATAGGCACAGGTGCTTCAGCAGACGATGCGAATTTCAGGGATGGAGCATTTTCTTCGACCTGCTGTTGCTTTATATTATTTCCTCCAAGCAACGGCGATGTAGATGTGAAGATCTTGATCTTTTTGTTCGCGAGTAAAGATGTCAGAATTTTAAAAACAGGGGCCAAGTGCTGCAGTACTGGCAGTACGGGAAGTAGGAGACTCTTTCATGGAATCAAGGGCTCACATTCATTTCACCTTGTTCTGCCAGTATATTACAGTCTTACCTCTATACCAAAACTCTAGTGGTGAATGGCAATTGTGGAAGCAAGAGAGAATGAGAATTCCGAAACTAGAGTACAATACATGCAGAGAAACTACTTATATACTATGGCTATACTGGTAACTAGTAATAAGCAGCAGACATGCACTAGGCATGAGGTGGATGTGTCAGCTAAAGGCTATACTACACACATTTATAAATGATGTCATCAGTAACAATGAAAGAGCATGTATGGAGTCAAGACTGGTCTGGAATGTAAAAGCTAAAAGAATAGATAAATGAAGTGAAATGGAACTAATTGGAAATGAAACGACATCAACAGTCTAGAATGTGAATATGTGAAGACATGACAGGAGAGAGAACTACTGCTGTGACTTGATAGAAGGAAGATGAAGGAAGACGAAATTGTAACATTATCTCCCTACTAGGTTCGGAGTCCCTATGAACAGAAGATTGTTGTTTAGTCATCTTCATTGTCCAATGGATGGGGAGACTTGACTGGGGAGTCATTGAAATCTTCTTCATCTGACAAGTAGCATGATTGCACTGCTTGAATTGCTGCTTGTATGTGCGCTTCATCAGTCGGGTGCCATAAGGTTTGGCTGCAGATGTTGCACGATGATGGGACTATGTTTATATAGTCGTATTCGGTATGCAGTACATCGTAGGTCCAAGAAGAATGGGCATTTTCCTCAGCATCATCTGTTGGAGCAGGAGGGGAAGTTGTGCATTGTGCATGGAGGGCCATGTTGTGGGCAAACATCGGGTCATTGTGGTCACTGTCATGGGCATTGGCAAATTCCTGCATCTGGCACAATTGGTGGTAAGTGCTACTGTCTACAAGTCTAAGCCTTTCTTGAAGATCAGCGTCAACTTGAGCTTGGACTTCAGTGGCAGCGCAGATGTGCATAGCATGGTGGAGAGCTTCATTGGCCATCTTGATTTGATCGATGACCATTGGGGATGACAGATCTATTGGGGACCCATCAGGGGTATCGGTCTTTGCATCTTGCATTTCTGCATCAGACTCATCACTTTTGACTTCGACTTGATCGTCAGTGGCTTCTCCTTGGTTGTTGGATGCAGCACTTCATTGACTTGCTATGGGGGATGGTGAGCATGAATTTCCGAGTGGGTTAGCATTGGATTCGATGGGACTGGTGGGTTGACTTTCGTGCCAATTGGGGACCTTTACTAGGGGCATTGTTGGCGTTTTGGGTGGTGTAGGCCCTACTTTATATCCATCTCCTACAAACCATGCATGTTGTGGTATGGATTCATAAGAGTTGAGTGGGATG
The DNA here is from genome assembly GCA_038090455.1 of Garcileccinum viscosum. Taxonomy (NCBI): domain Eukaryota; kingdom Fungi; phylum Basidiomycota; class Agaricomycetes; order Boletales; family Boletaceae; genus Garcileccinum; species Garcileccinum viscosum. The sequence continues at coordinate 7,537 of JBBPMT010000837.1, read as the reverse complement.
AACCTAGTTTTTGGTGGTATTGCGGGTATCGGTGATGATGGGAGTGGGAAGGTGGCAAGCAGAGCAATAGTTGACTTCTTACTTGTCTTTGGTTTCTGTAGACAGAACAAGCAAGTCTTGATGTATTTGACTACATCACAATGAATAGTGGGCCAGAATAACTTGGCGTTCTGGATGGCATTTGTGGTCGCCTTGATACCATTATGCTTCGGACTAAACATCAGCATATGGTGGTGGTGGATGATCGTTCATCAAATGTCGGGGATGACTGGAACATAGAGGGTGTCTTTGAAGTATGGATAGAGGCCAACTTTTGTCCAGTTCTTGTTCTTCAAACTAAGTCCATTGATGCATCTCCGCTCAAGCTGGTCCTTAGTGACTGTTGCATATAGTTTCTTGATGTGGGACGGCTCGAGGGGGCAGACTACAGGAACATCCAAATTATCTTTTGTTTGTGTGAGGACTACCGCTGATGTCTTACTAGGATTCCCTCCAGAACCTTTTGGAACATCGTTGCCTTTTGTTCTAGCTGAGGCATCATCAGCATCGCCTTTAGAAGGCACGGGGATCTTTGCCTTAGATGCTTTCATGCAGATGGCATTGATAGTGACTGACTTTACTTCTGGCATGGTCAAGATTATTTTCTTGACTTTGCGAAGCCCATTAATGAGTTCTTGTTCATCAGTATATTTGACTGTATGACTGAGGAACTTGAATTCTTTCAGGGCAGGACCAGTAGCGGCAAGTGTCAGGGTTGGACAAGTGGGAGTACACAATGGTTTAGGGTTTGATATTGCAGTTGTCTCTGTGGTGGGTATGGCGGTGGCTTGTGTTTGTACATGCCTAGAAGCAGGAGCATAGAGCTTATTAATAAACTCTTAGTGCACTTGTTCGGCCTTAGGGTTTGCCTTGGACTTTTTGACAGCAGTTTGCTTTGCCTTAGGAGGCAGAGTGGCAGTGGGCAGGGCAGATGGAAGTCTAACCATTGGGATAGGCATGGGAAGTTTCACCATGGGGACAGGAATGCTTTGGAGTTGTCTATAGACCTCCTCAGCCTTGGTCAATGTCGTCGCTAATGATGGGGACAACGATCGGAGATGGGTGACTGGTAGCATTGGTCAAGTGACTCGGGGTGGTAGGTGGCTCTTGACAGAAGCCACAATAATGGGAGCGGGGGTTGTCATGCGAATCAGGGAGTTGGGACATGAGAGAGGAAGTGGTATGGATGTGGGCGAAGCCATAGGGGAAATGGGAACCTTTTGGGCATTTGTCAGGGTCTCTTTGTCGAGGTGGTAATCTCCTTCATATCGACTGAGTATCTTGTATCCCATAAATGTTCATACAAGGGCATGCTGTTGGCATGCCCATGCATCCATTTCAGTACTATATTCGTTGTTGTAGAACATAGTGTGGGTTGGAGGTGCATGACATGAACTGCTTTCGCAGATTCATTCAGCGGAGAAGTAGTTGGTCCAAGCATTAGACATTTTTTCAACAGACTATCAGAGTTGGGGCTCTCAAAGTCCTTTCTCGTCTAATAGTTGGAATGTGCTAGGATGGTGGGAGGACATGCGAGACAAGTACTCTGGGTATACTAGCTCAAGTGTGGAGGGAAGTCTGAAAACAAAGTACTGCCACACAAGGACAGTGTCGAAATACACCCATGGGGCACGGAAGGTGTCGAGCAAAAGGGGAGGAACCAGAATTGCCTGGCTACAGCACAAATTTAGGTCTGCAAGCCTACAACTCTTATTTTACTTCGAAGAGTTGTCCTTCAAAGGTAGTTTCACTATTGAAGGTGCCAAGCTCCAGTCTATCTACAACAGGTTCCCCTTAACTCTGGGTTTGAGTGTTCTTTAACGTCTGGTGACATGCTTGCATGAATGACACAACAAACAGGGAGTGGGACTTGCACAAGACTTTGGTAGTGGAAATTCTTGTCACCAGCTATGGATGACTTGAAGTCGGGGGCAGGTACAGAAGAACTGTGTAGTCCAGGGCATATGCGATTTGCCAGCGACTGTAGAGTAGTTTCAGAATTATATTATGGTCTTACCTCTATACCAAAACTCTAGCGGTGAATGGCAATTTTGGAAGCAAGAGAGAATGAGAATTCTGAAACTAAAGTACAATACATGCGGAGAAACTACTTATATACTATGGCTATACTGGTAACTAGTAATAAGCAGTGGACATGCACTAGGCATGAGGTGGACACGTCAGCTAAAGGCTATACTACACACATTTATAAATGATGTCATCAGTAACAATGAAAGAGCATATATGGAGTCAAGACCAGTCTGGAATGTGAAAGCTAAAAGAATAGATAAATGAAGTGAAACAGAACTAATCGGAAATAAAATGACATCAGTGGTCTAGAATATGAATATGTGAAGACATGACGGGAGAGAGAACTACCACTGTGACTTGATAGAAGGAAGACGAAGGAAGATGAAATTGTAACATGGTAACAGCCTCACTCCTGCTTTGCTGCTTCAGAACTCCAGTCGCACAGCCAATCTTGTTAGCTTGCTATTGCCAAATGCCATGTCAATGTGATAAGGGCAATATTTGCCTTGCCCCATGCTGTCACCCGTTAGCAGCTTATTCCTCTGAATCCAATAAAAACTGTGCCACATCGGTATTGCTCCACTACTTCTGTCACATCCCAGAAGCAAACCGAGCCATCTGCTCTAGAAAGCAAATGGAATCCATGACAGGAATGGGAGTCACATGTTATAGTTCGATCCAATGATTTCCATGAGCAGAGAATCCCTAGAGTATCAATCACAGCTTCACTCTGTGGCTTGCTGGGGGAAATCCTTAACTTAGGCTGGTTGCACTTGCGATAATCAACCTATGTCAACAACCGAATGAAAGTAGAATATTCCATGGCGCTCTCTTCATATGTCCGTCACTATGACAGGGTTGGGTCGAAGTTCATGGAGTTAGTAGACATCAAGGAAAATGAAAGTGGGCTCGATAGCCAGCCAACAGTATCGTTGGGTGGAGACCACGTTCATTAGCCATAGACCAAGTATATTATCACAATCAGTAGTATTCTGTTTGAGCAGGCACGCCCCAGGATTTTGGTACCTGGTCACTGTCAATTGTGCTCTCAAGGCATGATGGTGACTAATTGCTAATCCCACAAATGTCTTTGGGTTAGGAAATGTGTGGTTGTCCAGAAAGAGACAATCGAGTCTTGAAAAACAGTGAGGCATGACAGCCTGGGCGAGCAAGTGGACTCAGCAAAGCATAGCAGTTTTTGGAACATACATTACACCACCCTCCTTATTGTTGAAGAAAAAAGTTCACTGAGACTAGTATGACTACAAATGCAGTGGTAAGAAGAAAGAAGGGCATAATCCTTGAATACTAGTACTCACACTGGATGATATAGTATATACATCCAATGGGCTTGATCTATCCTTGACTATGGCAGAAGATGAAGGGTGCTTGTAGTGGGACCACTTCCACGTATCTGACAATGCTGTTTTTTTTTCTCAAATCATGGGTGGTTCGGATGAGATAAATTGTCTGAAAGTGAGTGAATATTGAGGGCATTGTCAACTTGATGTATGGCTGTCTTGGAACCATTTTTACATGTTTCCAAGTGGGTATGAGGGCAGGTAGGATAGTGAATTATAAAAATTGTCAAGGTCATCGACATCCAGGAAAAAAAATTAGAGAGCGAGGAGTTTGCAAGTGGTTTATAGTCCACAACACACTGACTTGGCCTGCAAGTGTTAAAATCCAAAGGCACAACCAGATGCTTGAAAACTTTCCCAGGAACCACAAAACACCACTGGAACCTGGTGGCATCCCCTTCTTGTTCAGAGATGGGGACCTATATGACCAACAGATCTTATGGCAGTTATCTCAATATGCTCGTTAACCCGGGTCAAGGGTTCGGAGGCATCCAAGTTATACAAAATGAGACAATTACCTACTACTAAAGCTCCCAACTGTTCTTTGCGGTCACAAGGCAAGGTGAAAGGGTGCACATTCAGCAAGATGTCCATCAATTTGAAAGGGAACTGTTCAATGCACCAATGGAAAGGTCGTAAGTATGTTCTTGTTGCTTTTACTGATTTACAGCAGTTTTCAAAAGGTTGTGGAAATTTGCCAAAACCTTTTGAACAGTTTAACTGTCATGTGTCCAGGACCCCAGATATATCTCAGCTAGCAAATTGACACTCAACCAAACAAACTAAAACATATTCACCATTCTTCCTCTCCTCATCATGGCAAGCAAATTCATCAAGGAACAAAAAAAAGGTAAGCCAGAATGCTTAGGGCTAGTATTTCATTATTCTAACATATTCTGGAAGATATACAAAGATGACTGCTCAACATTATCAATAACAAATGACAATCATTTGTTCTCATCTGCTTTTGTCAATATACCTGTTGTCTTTTGCCTGCACTCCAAGTCAATTCACTCAATGTTATTGATTATTTGAGTTCTTACCTGCTTTTATATGGTCTGTCACTTTCTGAGCTGTTGTCTAGGCTTCCTGCACTTGTTTCTTTCTCATCCTATTTTTATATGTATTGTGATCTCTGTTGTGACCTACTTAAACCCTAGTCTAGGGTTCCCCTTCTGGCCTTGCCCTTCTTTCCTCATAGCCATGTGCTTGCCATAGCGCTTCCTTCATGGTCATATGACCGTATCATGTGACATCCCCTATCATGGACTATTTGTATCTATTGACACTTTTATAGATGCTTGTATCTATAGATCCTCACTATTCACATCTTCATCAGTGATGGCATCTCCCAATTAGGATCTCCATTGTATCTTGATAGATCTTGGATCTTGTTACTAATCTTCTATTCATCTATCTATAGATCTGCCACATCCTCGTTGTACACAGCAGGTACTACTTCGTATTCTTATGGTGGGCTTCCATTCCTTGTACAGCCTTGCCTTGTTGTTGACTCATGTCTTTATCTATAGCCTACTATAGTATGTGCTGACCCTACAGTAGTGGTCTATGCACTTCCCAGTACAGTATATATAGGCTTATAATACCCAGCCAAGACTCTCCAGTCTTGTTATAGTCGGTCTTGCATTATCTTCAGTTGCCCTTGGGCCTTTCTGTTGATTATGTGGCCTTTTGTGGCTCACTTCTATTCTTTACTTCAAGTCACCCCAATAGGTATAGATTATTCCCCTGCAAGATGTAGCCTTGGGCTACTGGTGAACATATAGGCACGTGACCATCTATGTGCACACCTTACTCATTTCCTACTTGATAGCATTCACTATATTATAACAAGACTGTCTCCTGGCCTCCCTCATAACTGGGATATCTTGCCCCCCATAGCTTGGTGGCCTCATTACTGGCCTCGATTGACTAACTTGCGAAGATATAGCTGAACCTTTCATTTTACTGACTTCACCCCCATCCATTGCAACATGGAAACCAAAGAGATAGATTTCACCCACAAGCTACCCACAAGCTAACTGAGTCTTTTATTTATCTTATAGATTGTCATATAGATCTCCTTTGGAGAAGGTTGATTTGCCTAGTCTCATGAGAAGGTAGTGCGCTATTATAAGCAGAGTCTGCTAGTGCATGCTGCATATAGTTTAGGCTGCTAGTGTTGGCCACCATTGCATAGTCACAAGCCAGAGATTGAGTCCTTGAACTCCATTGGATTGATTTGACGATTTATAGAATTTTTGGAAACTGTTGTGCTTCAGCCGACATCCCCTTGTCCCCCCTTTTATAGAAACAGCTATAGAAGCCGTGCACCCCAAGTTAGTGCATCTTATCTCTAACATCCTGCATTCACCTTGATCATCGGATGCCATGTCCTCTTCATGAGAGATCGCTTGATAGTCATTGTACCCTCTTCCTTCTGAGGCAATTCTCTATTCATCAATTGCTGTTATGATCATATTGCATAGGTCCTTGTTACTGGACATCACAAGTCTTTGTCCCAAGAAGAAAAATCTGGATGCGATATCGATTGCCTTTTGATAGATGAAGATAGCAAACCCATAGAGAGAGCGTGATCCAATCCCTACCCTATAGGATGTGATCCAATCCCCATCCACAAGGATATAGAGAGGCATTGAGTACCAACCTCCACCATAAGATTTTCCCCATATAGCATTTCCTTCCCATACATAGCTTGATAGTTCATCGCCAATTGATAATGGCTTGATGATTCACATTGTTGCCATAGTCTTGGCTTGATAGACTTGATAGCAACTCCCCATTCCCATTGATCTTAAATCACTGACATATAGGCGCTCACTATATAGTGCATATGAGTTCTCATTTCAATGGGAATTTTTTTTCGAGATATGTGTTGTAGCTCCTACCACGTGCAACTAACTTTTGCTAACCCTTAGCTAAGTCTTAGCTAACCCTTATCAGTTCCCACGGTCTCTCCTATTTCTGTTCTTCTATTGCGAGTTTATCTATTATTCTCCCACAGTCATGTGATAGTCTAGACTACTGACGTCATACCCTTAGCCCTTGCTTACTGATCCTTCCCACAGTACATCATATGATCAGTCAGCACTTACGCATACAGGTTAGGGCAGGACTTCTAGTCATGGTCCATGCACCATTAGCTAGGTATATAAAGTAGCACATCCATGTACTTTATTCCCTAGTCTATTATTTTCCGAGTTATTGTCTTGTCATAGTAGGATTCCCCTCTAAGCAATACTCTCCTCACCACCCGTTGTCTATGGATTCCCCTACAAGGCAATCCCCTAGGTCTAACCTAGTAAGCATGAGTGCTAGGATCCAAGTCGCTAATGGTATCACCCTTAGCTCCCTCTCGAATGCTCCTCCCCCCTCATAGCGTGTACCTGTGTACCGTTACTCGATTAGCACTCAGTATAGGTGCTTATCAATATGCCTTTCTCTTTTTTTTTTCTAGCTTGTTGATTGTCATTGCTTGAGAGCATTGGGATGCTGCTCTTTAGAGAGGGCATAGGTGTATAGGGATACACAAGGGTAGGAGCATAAGCGACTACTAATAGAGCATCTGTAGGCAATGGCAATAGCCAACTAATAGGGACTCACCTAGCGAGTGTATAACAAGTGGTTCCTATGGTGGCATAGTGCAGGAGCATAGCCAGCCGGAAGTGCGAAAATTCAAAACTTTTGGGATAGTATCTCTTTCATCTTTTATTCTGATATTAACCCCCATAACAAGTTCTTTTCATCTGTACAACCATTGACATTGCATTGATTTCATAGGATATAGGGCTTTTATTGCCAGATCTTACATGGTAACCGACTTCAAAATCACGTTATTACCTTTGGTCGCCAAGATATACTTGTTATTGATCATCATAGGTTCCATCCTTCATACTGGTCTTAAACCTCTGTTTTTATTGCATCAATACATTATGGTTCCCTTTTCTTTTATTATATTCACCATTGACATTGCACCTTCATAGACACTTTCTATATGGCTTTCCCTGAGACATTCATAGACACAATAGTCTCCCCCTGGATGCTGACCTTCCAAGTTTATAGGTCACTCCTCCTCTTCATTTATG
>JBBPMT010000834.1:0-11147 GCA_038090455.1 Garcileccinum viscosum | reverse complement strand
GTGACCAGAGGATGATGATCCTTGCGAGACGAACCGCGGGAGGGGGTGGTAGCCCATGATGCGGCTGGCATGGCTGACATTGTGTGAGCGTGGTTTGCGAGGCTGTGATTCAAATGAATGAACGGAAAGCGGCTGAAATAAACAGACGAGACTCACGGTGGGGCGAAGTTGCTCCTCGGTCAAGCGGGTTCATCTGCACTGACATAGTTGCTCAGGAACCAACCTCTCTAACCATGGAGTTCGCCGTCTCACCAGCCGCTGGGGTCACGATTGAATACACGGATGACCTGACCAGCACGAAAGGAAAGACACGTCACGTTTTGTTGTTGAGGGACGAAATCGTGGAAGGCAAGCACATACTCAGACACAGAGGAGTGGACCCTGATTGTCTCGTCTGGCGAAGGGCAATGCGTGCTCGGGCTGGACTGGGCGGATGGCTGCGAGGGGCTGGGGACAGACGCTGGGAGCGAAACCCCACAGGTGTCGGCCCCGATGCATTCGACTGTAATCAGTTGCTACTGGGGAAGCGGGTGACGTGGAGCTTGGTTCTGATCGAGTGTCACGAGGCACGTTGGGGTGCCAAAGATGAAGGAAATAATTCGATCATCGATCGTTGACAAGGGTAGCTTCAGACTCTAGGTCTTGGTTAACTTTGGTGTTCATTCGTTGTAGGTGATCTCAAACTGGCCACCTTATATTAAGGGAAAACAACTAGAAGATTTCTCTGCTAACCGTAGAAACAAGACTCTAGTATAAATGTAACTATATCATTGGGCTCACGAAACGATGCGACAAGGAGCGAAAAAAAATGCGTAAAAGCACGCGAAAAGTGAGTGTGAACATGAAACACGTGCAAGATATTTAGTATCGGCACGTCAAGTCCTCATTCCAGTCCTCAGATCCGACTCCCTGATGGACAACGAACAGCCGATATGGATCATATACACCTTTGATGCTCTTCAGTTTATCATAGTGGTCCCCAAAGAATGTGTTCTGCCAATCAATCTCGAATGGGGAGGCCTAACATTACATTGATAAGTATGTTAGCGTACCCTCGTTTTCGGGGAAAGAACGTTACTGAGACTCAGCAAAGAAAACCCACCTCGTTAAAATAGGTACCGTCGCTGGGCGACGCATTAACTAGGTCCTGGACCCATCCCTTGAGCTGCTGGATCACCTCTTCAACCCCACTCGACGACGTGGTCTCGTTCCAACTGGTCCCGCACACCACCTCGGCAACCACATTGCGCCACAGAGGATTTAGACCAGCGGAGTTGACATCATATTGGCTCACTTTACCGCCAGCGATCAGGCTTGCAAGCGTGGACGACCACCGTCAGCCGCCCGACCACAAAATAGATGCATCGAAAAACTCACTTTAACTCAGCGTCGCATTCGATCATCAATTCCGCGATGTCCCTGGGGCGTTGCGTAATAGAATCTTGCGAGAGGAGACGAGTGGCCATAAGAACATATCCGCTGCTGTTGGCAGGGGGGGCGGTTATGAGGTCAAAAAGCGCGTCATAATACGATGCATAGTAATTCGGTATGCTCTGGGACTCTACTCCGTAAGGCTCCAAGGAGTCTGTAAAGTCTTTCCATGTTTGCATCGTGCTCTCCGCGGTTTCGTTTGTCATATTCGGTCCGTAGTAAAAGAAAGTAACTCCCTGGCTGGATACCAGGCCGTACCCACCCCAACCTTCATTTCCGAATTCTTCCTGGTGTTGTAAAAGCCCTTCGACTAGTTCAGGTAACACAGAGGCATTGGTTACAGTTGCGTCATATATCCAATTTTGCGTTGGAACCATGGGATACGTGCGATAAGTGACTGATGTCACTACTCCGTATGTGCCCCCGCCCCCGCCACGCATGGCCCAGAAGAGGTCTTGATGCTGATATTGATTTGTAACCAGATAGTCGCCAGTCGAAAGGACCACCGAGATTTCCAAAACGTTGTCGACCCCTTAAAAGTCCATTAGCCTTGAATTGACTGGAATTGCTGATGACTTTACCTAGACCATAGGTGGTTGACACGAGGGAATGTCCTCCCCCCAGTAACCATCCGCCGGCAGCACCGACCGACCCACTTCCACCACCAATCATCATACGCCCTTTCTCGTTCGCAGCAGCATATGCCTCGGACCACTGCACACCCGCACCGAGCGTCATGGCCCCTGTCCAAATACAACCAGATCAGTAACTGAGACGCATCATTCTCAAATTGGTTTACCAACCCTCAAATGTCACGCCTTCTGACGCTCCTCGGGGTACAAAGGTGGCATCGTATGTGATATCCTTCATGTTGTGTGTCCACACTACAAACGAGCCCCGGGCGGCACTACGTCCAATAAAATCATGCCTATACGAGATACGCGTCAGACCCTACAAGAGCCATTGGCTTCACGCCACAACTAGACGCAATTCACTCACCCCGTGTTCTTGACGACAAGCTTGAGACTATGTTTGACCGCGAATCCGATTGCCGTTTGTATGTCAGCTACTGAACGTGCATCGACACCGATTACAGGCACACGACCTTGCTCACACGTTCCTGTGATGCTCGTGTCGAGGAAACACGCGTCGATCGTACCATTTGGAAATGTGTATGTCTCCCAGTTGGCGAGCTCCATCGAACCAGGGAAGGTTGAACGCCACATGTCGTTGTGAAAGTTCGCGGTAACGTCGGTGCAGTTCCCGGATGGGTCATCAGGAGGATAACATGGGGAGGAGGTGGGAAGGGGATAAATGAGAGGTTGGGAGATCTGGGACTCAAGCCGGGAGAAGTCATCATCGGAGGGCCAACAAAGCTGGTTGCTGGTGCAAAGACAACCTGAGCTCGAGATGGCACCACCAGCCCGAGAGATCAAGAAGAGACCCGCGAGGAACCGGGGGAGCAGGAACATTCGCATGCTTGCGAGCCTGCAACGACGGAGTAGTGTCCAAGTTGTTGGAGCAAACTCGAAGTCGCAGTAAGTTTTATATCCAAACGTAAGCATATGTGTTATATTCAATGGTACGGTGCGTTGTTCGGTCTGTTCTTCGGTTCATATTACGCATATCCTCGTCGACTCTTGAGGACGGCTCCACGATGGCATTTGGAGAGTTGCTCAGCCTCCTTCCGCACCTAAGTTGCCTACCGAGGAGAGGTACTTCAAGCCTTCCAAGCCTCAAAATTTGAAACGTTGTGTTCACGGACGGCAGCTCCGAATCATTTGAAGTTCGGCTTGTAAGCGGCCAAGGCTTAACCGAGTCCCGAACAAAGAGCTGCCAAAAAAAGACCTCCGCTGAAGCGCTGACCAACTGACTCAATTTTTGCAACTCCTCGGAGACAGCAAGGTGCTCTTCACCTGAGTGGGAACACATAGTATTGCCTAATGCAACCTCACCGGCACTGCGCTAATAACTAAGTAGTGATATTGTCCCGAGGTTCTTATGTATATACATACTTGGCCATGGGGTCACAGTACGGTGACGGCCTGCCAGTGACGAGTTACAGCCTGCAGGCTTCGCGAAATCATACCACTGTCCAAATTCAGATCACCTTATTCTTTCCATGATGTCGTTAGCTAGACCCTGACTTCGGAAGTTTGGAAGTTCGTTCTTGGATTACTTCATCCAACTTCCCTCAACATCCCATAACAAATTCTTCGACAGTCCGACAATGAATCATGTCCTGCTCACACAGTTTGTCCCCCTGTCCATATAACGTCCACGGATGCCTATGTCTGAATCCGAAACAAACCCGGCGAACGGAAGAATGGAGGCTGATTCTGTCGCAATAGCCGAGCTTCACCAGATGTATTCAGATAACGGGTGCCGAGTAGGGCACCCATAATTTTCGGGTCGCACGATGTGAGTGGCCTATACACTGTATTATCCTGCTATGTATGCATAAGGTAGTCAGCGTACTAGACCTTTGGCCACTCTTGGAATTTGGTATATGATACTTCTCGCTGTGTTGCACCACTGTAATGCCAGTACTAGCGATGGTGTACTGATTATCATTTCTGGGGTATTTTTATCACCAGCATATCGGATGCGCCTTTCAGCAACGAAAAAGGGATAGCCGCTTCCCTTGGAACTTAGCAATATCCAATTGGAGGACTCGGAATCTCTCTCGGCGGCCGTGTTGCATTACGAGCACACAATTTGTCCTCGCGCTGAGTCTGAGTACCCGCCCAGGACCGCATCCGGAGTTGAGGTGCGAGATACAGTGGATTCTTACAGCATTGTGAGCTAAGGTATTCAAATAAGGTTTTATTCTTTGTGCGGATGCGAGGATCATCCGGGTATAAGAACAGATCGATGAGCGAGAGTTCTGCACTCTCCAAACAAGAACTTACCACCTTGATCCATCATGTCGGACTCGCACCAGTGGCCCTCCCGTTTCCTCGATCTGAAACGCAACCTTGTCTCAGCGACAACGGAAGAGCGTCTCACAGCGTCATGGAACGACCTCCTCGGCGAGCTAAGTAAACGCACTGCCGAAATCGCAAAGGCTGGGCCGAACGTCAGCTCGAGGTCGTTTGATCCTGTTGCGATCCTTTTCTAACGCAGTCCAATGTTTCATAGTTCGTTCCCCAAGTCAACTTTGCAGACTTGGATAAGTTGACTCCTGAAGAGATCGACGTGATCAAAGGCAAGGGAACAGTCGTCATCCATGGTATCGTCGACTCCGAGACAGCGTCTGGCTGGAAGGCGGAACTAGACGAGTTTATCAAAGCTAATCCCCACTCAGGAGGTAATATCCTATTGAAAACGATGTATGTACCTCCCTTGACCTTCCTTCGGACAGGCTTTCCCGAAGGCGACAAGCAGTTCTGGGACCTATTGTTGGTTGCATTTCTACCCATCGTCAAACTGTTTATTTATCTATAGTTTAGTTGGACACAGCCGCAAGTGCAAGCTCGCGCGCACCCTAACTACTTAAAGGCCGCTACCTGGATAAACAACCTATTCCATGTCGGTTCCGGAAAGAAGCTTGAAGGCGTTGACCTATCGAGACCTTTGGTATATGCTGACCGTTTCCGCATTCGCCACCCCGGTTCCAATTGGACTTGGTTACCACCTCACGTCGACGGTATGCGAACCTGCATTACATTCATAATGTGATCGTAATTCTTTTATAGGTGGCGGACTGGAGCGATGGGAAGATAAGACTTTCAGTACTTGCTATAAGGATATTTTCGAGGGAAATTGGCGCCAGCATGATCCTTATGATATTGAGCATCGTGTTGATGCGCGTCGTCACTTGTACAATCAGCCGAGTAAAGTTACTGTCTTCAGAAGCTTCCAGGGATGGATGGCATTGAAGTTCGTTTTCAGACATCTTTGTCATGCACTGTTCGCTGATCTGACGTTATCATCAGCGAAATTGCGCCGACCCAGGGAACCCTTCGAGTCTTCCCCGACGTTAAGCTGTCGAATGCGTACTTGATACTTCGTCCCTTCTTCAGTCCCACTGTATCTCCAGATTCCCCTGACTTCCTTGATGCCAAGAACTGGAAGTTTGGTGTGTCTCTCCCCTGTCTCCTTCGTGATCGTAAATTCAATTTTAGTGTAGACATCTCTAACCCGGAGTTTCCCAGTGTCTTACCCACTGGCAACGGTGGATACTCGGGTCTTCTGGCATCAAACGAGCAACATCCTCACCTAAAGCTTGATGAGGCGATAGTTTGCATCCCCAAAGTCAAACCTGGTGACATGGTCTTCTGGCACTGCGTAAGAATTCCACTCACTACCCACCCCACATCCTTGAATATGTATTCATCATGTTCTCCCGTTTCAGGATATGATTCACTCCGTTGATCCGGACCACCAAGGGACTGAAGATTCTTCCGGTGAGATTTCGCACTCTTATATATCGGTGCTTCGCAGGCACTAAGCGGTATCCTCCTTTAGTACTTTACATTGCTGCTATCCCGAAGACGCCTCTTAATTCGGAATACGTCAATGAGCAGGCCGAGATGTTCCTCCAAGGGCAGAATCCACCCGATGCGGGAAGACTCCCGGAAGGCACGACGTTCAAAGGGATCGCCACGCAAGCAGACATCAAAGATCCTTTCAGCAGGGCAGCGATGGCCCTCCCCATCACGGTCGCTTGATTCTGCTCGCGTAATAACAAGAATGTATAGAATGTATAAATCTTCCTGACTATGTTTTGTTATGGCGAAAAATATGTACGAGGGAAGCATCGTGTGGATATACGAATACTTTTGTGGAATGAAAGACTACTAGAGACACTCTCAGACGAGCATTCTCAGCATCACTGTATAATTTGTCTGCCCTATCACACTATGTGACGCTCCTGCTTGTAGTTTGGTGTGCATTATGATATCAATGTGTTGGCATGTCCAAACATGTGTCCAGCTATTTACCCTCCGCATCGTGAACGCTTCAACATTGTATCGCGAAAGAACACCCTTGTGGCTGATGCGGCGCTAACAACTGGTTCCATAACGTACAGTGTAACGCGATCTTCGATTAGTTTCGACAGAGACTTCCTTCCTTGGCCACCCAGTGTTGAACTTGCTTTCACTACAAGTATGACCAATACATTTGAAGTCGTTTGGGCCGTTTGCATGTGACCTAGTTCAGGGCAAATAATCATTTCATCGCCACCACAAATGCTGATACGGTAGTAGGAAGGGTCACCAAATTATTACGACACCGAGTTCATCTAGCTGTGCGACGGGTTTCCAAAGAGAAGACTGCGAAGCTGCCAGTAGAGACCCGAAGTCCGCACACGAGGAGAATGTCATCCTGCTGACGCGCAGTCGGGGCCGAGGATCCTTTTCCCTCGACTTATTTATAATGTTTGTTGCATATATTACATACATACGATCAGTACATCGCAGAGTCTTTGAATCACGCGACCTCGACAGCGGTGGGAAGCCCCATCGCGATTCTGCTGATCGGTTCCGTCACGTCCGCTTCTGTGCCGAGTCCAACGAGCCTCGTCCCCGCCTTGAGCTTTGCGAAATCGGGCGGGTTCTCTCCCGCGAGGAACGTGTGGACCTGCTTGGCGACGTACGCCGCGTTTTGAGGCGTCTTCGGGACGGCACCGATGTACATCACTGCACGGAAGTCCCGTTGAACACCTTGAGAGGGTGTTCGTATGTGAACTAATCTGAGTCTCACCTGCCGAGTCGGTAGTGCCAGTGTGTTCTGTTTCGACGGAATGCACCACGTCCTGTAGAGAGATACGGTAAGCGTGCGTTCAGCAACATTGATATGAGATACTCACGCAGTGCCAAAAGACCATGTCGCCGGGGTTGACTTTCGGGATGGAAGTCATCGTCTTCTCTAGGCGGAGGTGTGGGTGAAGTCGGGGCGTCGGTCGAGGACCCGCGTACCCGCCGTTTGCTGCAGGGGAGATGCCAGGGAAGTCCGCGGTAGAGATGTCTAAAACAAGAAGTTCAGTCAATGATCGCTTGAAACAACAGGAGGGGAAGGAGCTCACCCAGCTTCCAATTCTTAGGGTCGAGGATGTCGGTGGAGTCCAAAGGCACGGTTGGGCTGAAGAAGGGACGGAGCATGGTATACGCGTTTGACAGTTGAACATCGGGGAAAACGCGGAGCGTTCCTTGAGTTGGCCCTGTCTCACTAGGAAACAGACAAACAGACGGTGAGTGATGTATGACGAAGAAGATCGAGAATTGGTAACAAACCTCATCGCCAACCATCCCTGGAAGGTCCTGAAAACGGTTGATTGACCTGGTCGTCCGTATAACGAGGTACGTGCGTCCAAACGGTGCTCAAGCTCATAAGGGTCATGCTGGCGCCAGTTGCCAGTTAGAATGTCCTCGAAGCAGCGACGGAAGGCTGTATCTTCCCATCGCTCGATCGCACCGCCATCAACGTGAGGTGGGAAGTCACCCCAGTGACCACCGGGGTGGCGAATGCGGAAACGATCGGCATATACCAAAGGAACAGAGAGGTCGACCCCTTCGAGCGTCTTCCCGGACTGTACGTGGTACAAGTTGTTAAGCCACGCAGAGGTTTTCAGGACATTGGGATGGGCACGAGCTTGCACCTGTGGCTGCGTCCAGCTGAGGCGCAGTTCAGGAATATGCGGAGTAATCTACGACTAAATGACCCACTAGAGGTGGAAGAACTGCTTGTTGTTCATGGGGGAACCTGACCAATGTAATATTGAAAGAGAAGGTCAAAGAATGTTGACTGCACTAGGTAGGTAGAATACAACCTTCAGCATCAGGATTAGCCTTAACGAATTCATCAAGTTGTGTCTTCCATCTAACTGCTGTTTCGGTGTCGACAACATCGCGAATGACGACAGAACCCTTGCGTCTGATGACATCAATCTCTTCGGTGGTCAGCTTGTCCAAGTCTGCAAATCTGACTTGGGGAACGAACTGTTCACGAACACGATATTAGCCACGAAGTCAACCATCCGCAAACTCACATCTGGTCCAGCCTCCGCGATTTCTTCAGTTCTTTTAGCCAGCTCCACAATGATATCGTTCCAAGCGGCGGTGAGGCGCTCCTCGGACGTCGCAGAGATAATCTCGCGTTTGAGATCACAAAAGCGAGAGGGCCATGGATACCAAGAGCCAGACATGACAGAACTCTGTACTACAACGATGTTATGGGGATATTTTATAGCTCCTGCTGACTTGCTCTTATATCTGGCAGGGTTCGGATCACCGGTCCATCGACGCAGTCTGGTGACCACGCCGTCTATGAAGTTTGTCATTTATACCGATAGATGGCGTTTTCGTAAACTTGGTTCGATGGGAGGCTGCGGGAGCACGTGATATTCAGCCAATCAAATAACGGAGCCAAACTACCATTACCCCGAGTATTCGCCGGTATTACACCGATGATTCGCCGCTGGTGCCCCGTATCAGCTGAAGGTTACCCGCAAATTCACAGCAGACGTATCACTATCTCGCTAAAACAACACATGGTCCAGAGTGCTGTCCTCAAGATCATTTACGTTCCGCCTCCTCAGGATTCTGGCAACCAATGTTGTGGAAGATTAGATTAGTACACTAGTCTGGTCACCAGACCGTCTGAGATCTGACGCCTAAGGTTTGGTGGACACGGGGTGGCAAACTGCCAAAAATAGTGAAAGCTCTCGTATTGCAAGTACAGATCCTATGCGCTTTCAGAGGCCAAACAATTGGAGATCAAGGACTCACGAAGGCGACACCACGGTCGTTTTTATCAGGACTGGGATCAGTTATTTACCCCCATGGCAGTGCACGTAATCAAGTAGCATTGTTACGCACGATAGAATGTGATTAATCCAAGGCGACACAAAACAAAACAGTAGGTACGATAAAATCCGGATGTGCAAGTGGTTGGTGAGGCGAAAAAAGGCAACGAAGAAACATGAGACTCCGCTCCAGCATGTATTATTGTTCTGCGACCTCCTCTTCATCTTCATCTTCGACACTTGCTTCTTGATACTGTGGTAGTCTAAGGTTAGGATAGAACCGCGTGGTTTGGGATGTAAATTTACCTGCTGATATTCAGCGCTGCACCACAACAACGATTAGCGTTCAATGACAAAACTTATGCAGGCCACCACTTACATCAAGTCCTGCGTATTACTCTCCGCTTCGGAGAATTCCATGACATCCATTCCCTCTCCGGTATACCAGTGGAGGAATGCCCGACGTTTGAACATCAGAGCGAACTTGTGATCGGAAAGTTAATTGTATAACAATCGAGCATCGAGAGGAACACTGACTTGCGTGAGGTTGCGTGCAAACAATTCTTGCATGCAAGTCGAGTTCGCAAGTGCCACACCCGCCTACGACACTTTAGCGACATCATACACATCATCCGAAATAAACAAACCTGTGGCTGTCCGACCGGAGGAACCGAGCACAATGATACAGATACATTGTCCGGAATCCACCTAAATCATGTTGATCAGGTTGTGCGACCTCGCAGAACGCGCCGATACTCACTCAACAAATAGGTTGGAGTTCTTGCGTTGCAGTTGTGCAATGGAAGTCTACCACAAACTTCAGTAAGCAATATAAACGATATGTAAATTCCTACCTCTGCCTGAAGATGAATGTTAGTCAGGTTTCTGCGAACTGGGGACGTCCACTTACCTCATTAGAAGACACTTTTCCTCGGAAAATACATGCAGCAGTGAGATATCGCCTACAACAAGGTCATCGCGCTATATAGAAAAGAGCTGATTGAGATCGTACCCAAAGCGGGGATCACATGCGACCAAGAGGTTGCGGCGATCAAAGAGCCTATAAAGTTGAGAAAAGCGGGTGCGTTATATACCATGGAACTTACGATGCGGTCAATTCAGGGACGGAAAGTTTCTGGAATGCTTTAGCCATTGGATCATAGAACGGTGCAAAGCTTGGCATGAGGAAATGGAGCTGTGGCACGGGATCAGAATAAAAATAACAGTTTTCTTCTGATCACCTACTCGGGGGAACGGAATCAAGTTCATGCCAAGTTTGCGCAAGTCACTGGCAACGACATTCACTTCCACGGAATCAGGTGGGAAGAAGTGCCTACCCGTTCAACTGTCCTGGGAACCGAAGACTCGTGCTAACCCCGCACATGACTTTTGAAACGAGCTGCATGTATAATTAGAATGTGGACGACCACAGAAGGCTCAGAACATACTTGATTGAGATCATCAAAGCTCGGAGTCTTGATGTGGAGTGTACGAACGGCAATATCATACCTGCCTCTTCTTAATAACATGGAAAACACCATGGGCTCAATGTACTTACAACGCCTCGTTATCGATGCAGATAGTCAGATCACAATTGTCGACAAGTTGATGGATCGAGAGTAACGCATTGTACGGCTGTTTGCTGATCGGTAACCCGATAGATCAAAGCAATAAAATAACTTACTTCTACGACCGTTTCCGATACCTAAAAGGCGTTAGTTAGGATCATACCATAAATCGAGTGGACTGACGCTTGGTGAGGGCAAAATCGAAAAAGTTTGAAGCATTCGGTCAGGGTATTCCTGCAAACCATCAGCTCAAGTGCAGCGAAAATGTGGACGACGCTCACCTCACGTAGCTTGGACAAGAGCAGAGAACCAAGACCAGCACCCGTGCCTCCACCGAGGGAATGAATGATTTGAAAGCCTTGGAGGGCATCACACGCCTCCGACTGTCTCCTTATAAT
>JBBPMT010000833.1:0-11155 GCA_038090455.1 Garcileccinum viscosum | reverse complement strand
AACTTTGAAAAGCTATCTATGGCTTGAAACAAGCTGCCCTCAAATGGAATCAAGTGTTACACAAATCTCTTCTAGAAATGGGTTTCAAACATATGATGTCAGATGCTAGAGTCTACATCAAATACATTGGAAAAGATAGAATCATTTTTATTGTTTATGTTAATGATACACTTTCCATGGATAGTAATAAAAAATTACTCCTCAAACACATCAAAATCTTTATAAATTATTGGAAATCCAGAGTACTTGACAATGCCAAAGAATATCTTGAAATAATAATTACCCGAGATTGAAACAAACAAACTCTGTTAGATGCTGGTCATCATGTAACATACTATCAGTGAGTATTTACCATTGTTTACCTTTTTATAGATGCCCAGCCTCTTCACCTTTCATCAGCTGATGATCTTCCAATCTGGATCTCCATTGTATCTTGACAGATCTCAGATCTCTGCCACAGATCTTCATTTCACTTATCTATAGATCTGCCACACTCGCAAGTACCTCATGGTATGTGGCACCCTTTTATACTTCTCATGGTCCCTGGCATCTCTTTCATTCTGCCACACCACATTATTGCCTTATGGCTTTACTATAGTCTATTATAGCAGGTGCTGGCCCTTAACTAGTGGTCTGTGCACACTCATGTACAGTATATATAGACTTGTAATCACTGGCCAAGACTCTCCAGTCTTGTTATAGTCAGTTTATCCTCTAGTTGCCTATATGGCCTTTCTATCAGTCTAACCTTCTGTAACTCTTCAAGAGTTCTCATCTTCTATCTTTGAGTCACCATCAATAGTTGAGGTATCCATAGGTTGTAATCCTACAAGCAAAGCCCATAGGTATGTATCCACTGTGCTACTCTTCCATTTTCACTTGTCCTTGATAGCTTCTGCTTTATTATAACAAGACTACTTCTGACCTTCCTCCGTCACTTGGAACATCATGCAGACAAGCATGCATAGTATTTCCTTGTTACTGGAAACTGATAAGTATCTCATTTACATTGTGACCATATAGCTCCTTGGACTTTCCAATGTTCTTACCCTCCATAGCATTCCTCCTGCATCTATAGACATTCAAGAGACATGTCTTCCACCTCATCCCCCATTGTGGTCCATCTTCTGAAGAAGGTGCTCACCCCCCTCATCCCTTAGGCCATTCAACCAGCCATCCCCTTGTCCTTTGCTGCTGTGGCCAAATGCCCAGCTATTGCTGCTATTAGAGAAGCCCCACATGTAGGCCTTCCTGTGAGTGCCACTGGATACAAGACGTCTGCAGGTCATTACCCCTGCAAAGCTTGCACAAGCTGTGAGCATACCACCAAGAACTGCCCCACATGTTTTAACTGTGGCTGATTGGGCCATTTCACCAAGCAGTGCCCATGAGCACTCAACTGTTATAGGTGCTGTGGCCAAGGCCACATTGGCAAGCATTGCCCAATAGAATCCAGCCCACAATTGAAACTGGCCAAGGTAGTCAATGCCCCTAGAGAGAGCATACAAATGTTATTCCCCTCTCAGTGCCTCAGTATGCATCCACATCTGCCCCTTCCCCCAACTTTGTCCTTGAGGCAGCAATGAGCCTCAAAAAGGAAAATGAAGCACTGAAGAAGTGCATAGCCGACCTCAAGGCAAAGGTTGCCCAATTTATTGAAAGATCTGCAATGACCATAAAAAATACCTCTTCTAGATCTCCTGGCTGCAAGGCCAAGCTTGCGAGAAGGCGCAAGGCAATCAAGCTCCATAAAATAGAATCAAAGAAGGCACAACAAGCACAAGACCCTGAGGCAGTACCAACCACCATCTCATGGAAAGATTCTCAAGATGGATTGGAAACCAGCAAGTATAGCGAGGCTCCTGCCTCACCAATCTCCTCCCAGGCTTTGATGCCCCAACCCTCAACCCTTCAGGTAGCCTCATCAGCTACCACTTCATCTAAACCCCAACCTTATGAACATCTCAAGAAATACATTGTGCATTCTATGATAGACACTCACAAGAGAAGCGGTGAGTATATATGCTGAATGCTAAAGACAGGGAAGTACAAGCCAGAAAAGCATGGCAACTTACAAGAGAGCATGCAAAAGCTCGATGACCTAGAGCAAGAGTTATGACACTGCAGTCTATCAATTTAGATGGATGTTTCCCCCCCTCCATAGATCTCTTCTCATGAAAATATAGAGTTCAAGAGAAGTTTTTATTTTTATAGTCCATGACTAACTGAGTCCTTTATGGCATACATCACATTATAGATCTCCTAATGAGAAGGTTGATTTGCTGCCTACATAAGATCCAGTGCACATGGTTAGTGAGAGGGCCAAAGAGTGTATGCTTTGCATGTGTTGGGCTGCCCTGTGGAAACCATTGCATCACTGAGAATGGAGCAGCTGAGTCCCTGAACTCAAACAGATTGATCTGTGACAGTATCAATTTTTGGAAACTGTTGTGCTTCATCCAACATATTGTCACATGACTCTTTGCAAGTTATTATTGGACTTGGTTTTATTTATAGATTCATCAAGAAAATAGGGCATGTATCCTCTTCGTGAGAGATACCCCTAATACAAAACCAAATACCAAACCAGAAAATCATTAAAACCTCAAAAATAGTCAAAAATGTTTTTTTCAATTCTTTCTTCTTTTCTTTTTCAATTTAGTACTTGAGAGCATTGGGATGCTGCTCTTTAGAGAGGGTGTAGGTGTATAGGGATACACAAGGTGACAACTAACAGGAGTCACAATAGCATCTGGAGGCAATGGCAATAGCCTACTGATGGTAACAAGCTAGTGAGCGAATAGCAAATGCTTACCATGAAGGCATAGTGCATAGCACAGCCAGCCAGAAGTGCTACTATTGAAACTTTTTGGGTCATATCTTTTTGTTCCAATTGCTTACCTTATAGCAAGCTTTCTTTCTCCTCCAATGGCCATTGACACTGTTCAATTTCATAGATTATAGGGCTTTATTGCCGGATCTTATGTGATAGCCAACCACAAATCATGTTATTACCTTTGGTTGCCAAGATAGTCTTCAAAATCAATAGTCATAGGTTTATTCCCCTCCACATTGATCTTTATCACCATTTTTATTGCATCAAATCATTGACACTTTCTCATTTCTCATAGACATTCTTCATTAACATTCTGCATAGAAATTCACTGAGTTTTATTATGATAGTCCCCTTTAGAGCTAATCTTTCAAGTTTAGATTACTCCTCCTCTTCCTTGACTCCATCATAGTCGATCTGGAATCTTGACCATAGAGAGGGCATAGTGTTGTGAACATCATCGTAACCTAACTTGCCCCTAGTCTAGGGTTCCCTTTTCATCTTTCCCCCTTTCTTCATAGCTGTGCACTTATCCCAGTGCTTCTCCTCAGTTACATGACAGCTAGATGCTGGTCATCACATGACATACTATTAGTGAGTATTTACCATTGTTTACCCTTTTATAGATGCCTGGCCTCTTTACCTTTTATCAGCTGATGATCTCCTGATCTGGATCTCCATTGTATCTTGACAGATCTCAGATCTCTGCCACAGATCTTCATTTCACTTATCTATAGATCTGCCACACTCACAAGTACCTCATGGTATGTGGCACCCTTTCATACTTCTCACAGTCCCTGGCATCTCTTCCATTCTGCCACATCACATTGTTGCCTTATGGCTTTACTATAGTCTATTATAGCAGGTGCTGGCCCTTAACTAGTGGTCTGTGCACATTTATGCACAGTATATATAGACTTGTAATCACTGGCCAAGACTCTCCAGTCTTGTTATAGTCAGTTTACCCCCTAGTTGCCTATATGGCCTTTCTATCAGTCTAACCTTCTGTGACCCTTCAAGAGTTCTCATCTTCTATCTTCGAGTCACTATCAATAGTTGGAGTATCCATAGGTTGTAATCCTACAAGCAGAGCCCATAGGTGCGCATATCCACTGCACTACTCTCCCATTTTCACTTGTCCTCAATAGCTTCTGCTTCATGAAGTATTTAAATCATGCTTCTCCTCTTGAACCCAATATCAGGTTTCCAATGCTATGGATGTTGACATCCTAAACTTTGACAATTGGAAAGTAAACTGTGCTTCCTGAGGCTGCTACAATTGCAGAAAAGAGGGCCACATGGCTTAGGACTACAAGGTAAAATCCACCACCTGCCAAGAATGCAGTTTCTAATGAGGAGGGCACAGAAAAGAGTGCCCAAAATACAAGTCAAGGCAAGTACAAGCCAAAGAAGAATTGCACAAACAAACCAAAATACTGTACCCCCCCTTGCGCCTCTCACTTGACCTGCTAGACAAGTGAACTGGCAAGCCACTAGGGCTTATTTTCATGATCTAGAAATGCATCAGGGAAAAGAGTAGAGTTGGACATATTGGGTAGTATACTGACTAATATGGATTCTAATTATGTAAATAGTTTGTCCTCTTCCTTTTTTTTATAATTTTGTCTCAATCAAGAATGTGATGCCAAGATAGTGCTCATCTATTTTCCTTATCTAACTCAAATCATTTCTCATCTCTTGATAGTCATGCAATTATAGATAGTAATACTGATAGTTCTTTTTCTTATTCTATGTCATCTCAATGTGGTAGCCTACCAGATCACATAACCAAAATGGCAATCTCCAAAAAGGAGCACAATCACCAGAAAGTGATGCTTAATTCTGTATGTACAAAAAAAAATAGCTTGCACCTGAACCTAATAGAGCAAAAAGTGCAAACAGTATGCCCACTTTGTGAGCTAGTCATAAAAATCAATATAATCACAAAAACAACAAAAACAGAAGTCAATGCCCTGCTAGACAGCAGTACAACTGGCATATTTATAGATACCAAATGAGCAAAAGAAAATCAAATCCCTTTGCAACCTCTTGGAATGGTTGTCCCAGTATACAAGATGGATGAAAGCATCATCTCAGCAGAAGGAATAGCATACACCACCTTGTTGATTATAAATTACTGTGGACATTGTGAGAAAATTACAGCTGATGTCACAAATCTAGGAAAGAATCACATGATCCTAGAATATACATGGTTATGAGATCACAACCCTATTATTTATTGGAACAGAGAAATGGTCACAATAGACAAGTGCTCCACTAGCTGTGCTGCACTCAACCATATTTATCTCAACCATATGGAAACACACAAAATAGCCCATGATTACCATAGCTAAAAAACAGAAAACCCTGCTGAGAATATGTAGCTCATATGCTTGGTGCATTATTATATGGAATGGACTGGTCAATGTATTCAAGTTTATATAAGTTATAGATGTGTGCATGGACCAGCTTAGGGCTGGTCACTATTACTAATGTTATTTATAATATATACTATATATGGCTATATTGGTCTCATAGTCATGGAAGTATTTTCATACATGTGCTTACCATGTGCTATGATGTCATAGATAAGGGGTAAGGTCACATGATATCACATGACTAATCATGTGGTGAATATCAAGTCATGTGATCACAAAAGAAAGAATAAAAAGGAAAAAGTTAGGTTATGACAGAGGGATTCATAACATGTCCACACTATTGCCTTGAATGTGCCTGACATATTTATCAAATCTGCCTCCAATAATGAACTAGGGCCATTGATTGTTCTTCTTTGTCAGACTATTGAAGCCATGGGTGCTTTGTATTGGAGCATGCCCAGGTTTAGCCTTCCAAAGAATGTGGTGCCTGCTGTACCAATCATTGTTGGAAGGTCTCAGCATGGAAAACAATAAACAATATGAATGCTGCCTATGCAATTGGAGACTTTGTTGAGTGCACCAATAAATCTGCCATTAGGCCATGCATCATTCCCTTCACTAGTCTTGTCATTTATGTTGTCATACAAGTGATAATTTATCCACCAGGCATCAAGACTGCAATTCTATCTGTATTGGCTATGATGCAAGAGTGGATACTTAATCATGTCAAGCTGTTCTTCCTGCAGCTGCAGCAGGTGATTTTCAAGTATACCATTGATGTGTTCAGCATTGTTGTATGCATATATGGTGCAGACATGCTTGATATGCAGTAAGTGAAGTATGGATCCAGTGATATATCACTGGTGCATGAAGGAGTGAGATTATGGTAAGCTGTGTGTTGGCATTATCAGATATCATGTACAGCATGGTAGTACATGGAGATGTTGATTACAAGGTCAAAGAGGCATGTATTGAGTTGGTCCACAGTTCTGTGGAAGATACAAAGGTTAAATGAGCAATTTTATGGTTTGCAAATAGCAAACTAATAGTTGGCATAAGTTGTTGAGATATTAGCCCTACAAGATGATGCCTTTGAGCCTAAAATCACAGAGCATGTAATATTTTAAATCATTTCCATCTTGTAGGACTGATATCTCAAGAACCAGGTAGATAATCCTTGAAATTGTTTTGTGATCTCATTCTCATCAATTCAAACTACAATTTTTTGGCTAGAGAAAAGGTCTGAAAATGAATATTTTCAGGGATCAAAATAACATACCTATCATATTATCTATGTAGAGAAAATACATCTAGATATCATATTTTACTGACCCAACCATTATCTAGAGCACTTATTTCTCTACATTTTACTCCCTAATTTCAAAAAATGATATTGTGTTGCTGAGATATCATTAAAATAAAAGCATGCACTATTTTTTGTGCCATTGTATATATATATATATAAACAAAAAGACACAAAAAGCAACTACAAAAAGCACTATTCAGATAATTGAAGGTGACCACCAAACTACTATGGACTCTAGCATCTCAATCAGAAAGCTTATGGAAGGGGAACTATATAGATCAGGTTGAAATACAACTAAAACAAACTGAGATTTGCTAGTAGGCTGCATTCAATATTTATACTATGGTGACATATATAGACCAGCTTAGGGCCAGCTGCTATTATCAATCATATTTGTAATGTAAGATATGAAGGCAACTACAAATCCAATGATGGACTCTGGCACCTTGACTTAAACAAACACTTAGGGTGGGACTATTAGCTGCTTGTTACGACCCTCGTTAAACTCCCGTTCTTTTTCTTCATTGATAGGTATTTCCTCGATCACGTGACTTGATATTCGTCACATGACACATCATGTGACATCACGTGACATAGCTTACATAGATAGGTATGTCATAGGTCTAGACCATGACATCATAACACATGCCTTACGCATGTATGGGAACTCTCTCACACTCGTGAGACTACTATAGCTGAAAGCGACCACTAGCGCGAGCTATGGCACTTCGACAAGAAAGACTTAAGAGGGAAAAGGTATAGGCTAGAGGGGATCTAACCAGAACAGACTGAGGTCTGCTAGTGCTATATTCATACTATATATACTGTAGCTATTGGTGCACGGACCACATGAGGGCCGGCACTATTACGATAAGGGTTACTAATGTAAGCTATATATGGCTATAGTATTCTCACGAGTGTAAGAGAGTTCCCATACACGCGTAAGGCGTGTGCTATGATGTCATGGTCTAGACCTATGACGTACCTGACTATGTAATCTATAGCACGTGATGTCACATGATGTGTCATGTGACGAATATCAAGTCACGTGACCGAGAAAATACCTATCGCAAGAGAAAAAGAAAAGGGGTCCAACGAGGGTCGTAACATTACCCCCCTTCTAGGGTGGAGATTCCAGATCCACATAAGACCGAATCGGAGATGCGGGTGGCGTACAGCGACCCGAGGTAAAGTTCTCAAGGGGCGTGTTGAATACTGTGTCAAACAGTTCGCGTGTCATCTTCAATTTCCGAGGAGCCGCGGGTTTAAGGCGGTGGAAATCCGCAATGGCTTTCGAAGCCGACCTTTTAAGGTTGCTTGCAGATTCCCAGGTACGATCTGTTTCATCGTAACCCTTCCAGTGAACGAGGTACTGGAATCCTCGGCCTATAGGTCTACTATCGACGATGTACTCAACTTCGTACTCGTCGTCGCCTTCATCATTAACCGATACCGGACCGGGGCGCACGACTGGTTGTCCGTCGAGAGGTTCTATGTATGGTTTAACTCGAGACACATTGACTACGTCGTGTGCTCGGTTCGATTTCGGGAATAACAATTTGACAGCATTGGTGTACACGTCCGTGACCTGATATGGTCCTATCCATTTCTCGGTTAACTTCCGGGCCGGTCGATCCGATAACGTCAAGTGATCGGTCGAGAGAAGTACGAGATCGCCGATCTTGTAATCGGGAGCGGATCTTCTATGTTTGTCAGCTTGCTGACTCATTCACTGTCTGGTTCGCTCTAGGCTTTCTTTAGCCTTTTCCTGAGAGTGAGCTATCCCGTCGGCGAAATCTTTGGCTGCCGGAGCTTTGACTATTTTGGGTTCAACCCCGAGGCGAGGACTATATGTTTTCGTCAACTGGAAAGGGCTATATCCGGTTGAGGAAGACTTCGTATTATTGAAATTAAATTGGGCGACGGCTAGCCAATCAGCCCATGTCTCCTGTTTTTCTGCTATGTATAGACGGAGGTATTGGTTCAACTCCCGGTTGACATGTTCGGTTTGTCCGTCTGTTTGTGGATGGTATGCGGAGGACATCTTCTTTTCAATCTTCAATAATTTCAATAAGTCTGTCATCATCTGGGATGCAAACTGGGGTCCTCAGTCGCTGACCAAGCTATCGGGTAGACCGTGGTATTTCCACACGTGGTCGCGGTACAGCTCTGCTGTGCCTTGGGCGGTGACCGTTTTGTTCGTGGGAATGAATACTACTTCTTTGGAGAAGCGGTCGACTATAACGAGGATGGCGTCAAAGCCTTTGCTGTCGGGTAATCCCGTAATGAAGTCAGCAGAGATGGATCTCCAGGGTCCTTCTGCGACGGGTAGTGGTTGCAATAAGCCGGCTGGCGGCTGGTTCGAAGTCTTCATGCGTGCGCATCTATCACATGACTTATAGTAATCAATGACGTCTTGTTTGACTCCGGGCCAACTATAGTATCGAGAGACAAAGTCGAGTGTCTTCTCAGCTCCTTTGTGTCCGAAGAAGGGGTGGTCATGGAACTGGGTGATTACCCCCCTTCTAAGCTCGATCGGCACCCAGATCTTATCTCGGTAGTGCCATAATCCTTCACGGAGGATCGTCCCGTCAGGGGCTTTCAACCCTGAATGTGCTGTTTTAATTCTATCGAATAGTTCGGTTTCCTCTAGGGACCGAACTCTATGTGGGGGAATGACGACGGTATTCTTGTTGTCGTTTTCTATGCCGATCATATGGTCTTCTCTTCTGGAGAGAGCGTCGGCTTTCCCCATGGAAGTGCCTGGTTTATTAACTAGTACATAGTCGAAGCGCGATAGATATTGCGCCCATCGAGCTTGACGCCTATTGAGATCCTGCGATTTCATGAAGTATTGCAGGTTTCTATGGTCTGTCCAGATTTCGAATGGGTGTCTAGCACCTTCGAGGTGATGACGCCATTGTTCGAGTGCGAGGATAATGGCCAGCATTTCTTTGTCAGCAATCGTGTAATTGCGCTGTTCCGGGGTCATCGAATGGGACATGAAAGACACCGGGTGCCATTTGTCTTCTATTTTTGTTGAGAGCACAGCTCCGATGGCGAAGTCCGATGCATCGCATTCGACTCTATATGGGGTTGTATCATCCGGGTATGCCAGTACCGGGGCGGTGGTGAAAGCGCGTTTGAGCTTATCAAAAGCATCCTGTTGGGGCTCTTCCCATTTCCATGGTTGATCTTTCTTAGTTAGATCGTGTAAGGGTCGTGCGATTAAACTATAGTTATCGATGAAGTGGCGATAGAAGTTGGCTAGGCCTAAGAAGCTTCTAACTCCTTTTATTGTCGTGGGGGCCGGCCATTCCATGACTCCTTTAACCTTTTCGTGGTTCATCGACACTCCGTGTTCGCTTACGTCCATGCCCAGCATATCTACCTTTTTGACTCCGAAGAAACACTTCTCTGGTTTGACAAACAGGTCATTATCATGGAGTTTCTGCAAGATCTTCTTGACGGTCTCGACGTGTTTGGCCATGTTGTCGTGCTTCGAAAATATGAGGAGGTCGTCTAGGTAGATGATGACGCAGTCATCCATATCAGCAAAGATTTCATTCATCATTTGCTGGAACGTAGCGGGGCTATTACACATCCCGAAATACATGACGAGGGGTTCGTAAGCCCCGAGATGGCAGACGAAGGCTCCTTTCCATTCATCGCCTTCCTTGATTCGCACGTTGTTGTATCCCCATCGGAGATCCATCTTGGTAAAGATCTTAGATCCTTTTAATTTATCTATAATTTGCGAAATCAAGGGTAAGGGATAGTTGTTTTTGATGGTCCCTTCGTTTAGATATCTATAGTCCATAACCATGCGCTTCTTTCCATCCTTTTTGGGGATGAAGAAGACCGGAGATGTTTGCGGCGATTTAGAGGGTCTGATATACCCTTTCGATAACTGATCGTCCACGAAAGCTTTGACTTCGTCCTGCTCCTGGGGAGATAACTTTATCAATCGACCCTTTTTAGGTATGAAATCAGGCTTCAGATCTACTGCGTGGTCCCATGGTTTGCGCTCTGGCATTCGCTCGCTTGCCTTCTTCGAGAAGACGTCTATATAGTCATGGTATTCTGATGGCACGAGTTTCTTGGCTTCGGCAGCGTCGGCAGGTTCATATTTGCCGTTATTGGTTCTACCGATATGATAACCGTAAGCCTGCTCGTGGCTTTCCATTCTATTGACGTAACTATGATGTAGTGCTGCACATGACGTAGGGCAGCGGTCCATGGTAACGGTTCCGTTTATCCAATCAATGGACGGGTTATGGTCGCGTAGCCATGTGTATCCCAAGATCATCTGGTTTTTGCCCAGATTTGTGACATCGGCATGTATTTTCTCGTGATGTCCCATGTAGTCTATTACTAGGGTGGCGGTGTATGCTATGCCGCCGGCTGAGTTTATAGTCCCATCAACGTTGTATACCGGTACAACCTGTTCGAGACTTTGCAAAGGGATCCTTTCCTTCTTTGCCCATGTAGTATCTATAAATATGCCCGTTGCGCCGCTGTCTAGCAGGGCGTTTACTTCTGTTTTTGTTGTTTTTGTTATTATGTCGATTTTTACAAACAATTCTCGAAGTGGCTTAACGGTGCGCACTTTTCTCTCGTTCGGGTTTGAGGGAGAAT